>JASVEL010004814.1:0-56631 GCA_032618575.1 Nicotiana noctiflora
CGAGGGAATACTTTTTAGCATTTTAATTTCTGTTCAAGCGCCGACCTGTATAACAAGGGAATACTTTTCAGCATTTTAATTTCTGTTTAGGCGCCCACCTGTATAACGAGGGAATACTTTTCAGAATATTAATTTCTGTTCAGGCGCCCACCTGTATAACAAGGGAATATTTTTCAGCATTTTAATTTCTGTTTAGGCGCCCACCTGTATAACAAGGGAATACTTTTCAGCATTTTAATTGTTTTTCTAACAAGAGTAACACCATAACACATGGAAAACCTCACATTGGGGCAGAGGAAAGGTTTTCTTTGTTTTTGTTTTTAAACAGGTATCGACCTGGAAGCAAGAAGCATATTTTGAAGTCCCGCGAATGGATGAAAGAAGTATATCAGAAGCAGGAAATAATAAAAATTCACAAAAAGAAGGATGCAAATAAAGAGTAACATGTGATATGAAAAAGCAAGACAATACAAGAAGACAAGTCATAGATAGGATTTTCTTGTAATTCATAAGACCATAGCTTAGAATAGCTTCTTTATTTTCGTTTTATCCCGGTGTAATAAGGAGTTAGTCAGTGATTATAGCAACAACAGCAACAACATCAAGTCTTGGTAGTTTCAAACTACCCGATGATAAGTTGGTAAAATACCAACTTATCTTGCCTTTAAATGGCGACATTTGCTATGTTTGAAGTGATAAAATCATGTATTTAATGCTATTTACTTCTATTCTACAGGATTGAATGTGATTTAGAAGTAATGGTGAAGAAACCAAATGAAAACAAGGCAAAATAAGCCAAAAAGAGAAGAAAATCTGGGCAGTGTATTCATGCCTCGCAAATACGAATATTTCATGGTAAATGCGAAAACGGGCTTAAAAAGGACACCTTCTCAATTGCGAAGAATTGTTTGCAATTGCGAACTTAGCATAAATTGGGATTACTCGCAAATGCGACATAATGTTCGTAAATGCGAACTGTGTAGTAAATGGGGAAGCTTCGCAAATGCGAGAATATGTTCGCAAATGCTAACACAGTGTAAGTAAGGGAAACTTCGGAAATGCGAAGATTTGTTGGGAATTGCGAACATAGGCTTATCTGGGCATATTTGGTAATTGCGAACTTTTGTTCGCAAATGCGAGGTACATGCTTCAAGCATGGGCTATTATGGAATTTCGCACCTTCTGATCCCCAAATCATTTAATACCCGAGGAGGCTCGTTTGTAAAGATATCTTTGGCTTATTGTCAGTAGAGAGAATATTTTTGGAAGCTAGGGTTTTGCACACACACTTGGGTCTTGAAGATTGAAGCTTTTGGTTAAGAATTTCTTACCCATTTATGTTTATTTCTTCATCTCCTTGCTTTGTATTGATTATTAAAGTGTGTAGTATTTATTTCCAAAACTTGAATCTTGTTTATGAGAATATTCATATTTAAAGTGTGGATTAAATAACTTGTTGTGCTTATGCATTTGTTAGATGATCTTGTTATTTGAATCTTAGATTAAATATATTGAATTTATTGTTGTGGGTTGTTTATTTGATTTTGATCTTAATTATTTTACTGCTCGGCCAACAGTGAAATATTATTTACGAACCTTGAATTAAACTTGACAGAGGAAATTCTTGGTTGCATATAAAATCAAATAGAACAAGATTTGAATCCCGGGCATCGGGTGAAGGATTTGCAATTAAGATAGACATATACTTAGTTGCCTTGTTTGGTTGAAGCATAAGAGTTGTAAATGTATTCTTGTTAATATTAATACCATAGACATATAGGTATTGATTTAACTTGGATAGATTCATAAGAACTCGAAAGATTCTTATGAATATTATTAACCTTATAATCAACAATCTGAATAGTTCAATAAATCAATTATAAGTATGAAAAGAAGCATGATTACTAACAATTTCATGACCACTTCAGTGTAATTCCCGAAGCAATCATACGTGTAGCCATTGATCATTTTACTTGCTTTCTAGTTTAGTTTATATTTTTGCATTTAAGTTTAAATACTTTTTCAATCACCATTCTTAGTGTTTGGCTTTGCATAATTAACAATAATTTTCTTACATACCTAATCGCCTACACATTATTCTCTGTGGGATTCGACCCCGACTCCTAGTTGGGTAAATTATATTGCTGCGACCGTTACAATTGCTTTTTAGCAGTCGATTTGGACGTCACCAAAAATGGCGCCGTTGCCGGGGAACAATTTGGCGTAATTTAGGTTGTTTGAAAAGTAAGCGAAAATGCTTTGATCCAAACTTGTGAATATTTGTGTAATTAATTTTTCTTTCTTATTTTCTTATTTTTGAAAAATGGCATCATATAATAACAATTGGTCAGATGGTACTTGTTCATACTTTGATGATCCTTGTCCTTATTGTGGAGGACCACATTCGTGGCAAAAATATTTAAATTCTCCCGGGGATGGATTGTGCACACAATTTCAAACCCATGAGTGGAGTATTTGTGATAAGTGTGGTGGCCAAAATGGTAATTGGGATTATTGTGCTTATTTGTCTTTCCCTTCCCCAAGCCCCTACTATGATGAATCTACTTGTTTTGATGAAAATTATAGGGCCAAGGAAGTAGATAATATGGAAAGTAAAGCTCTTATTATGGATATGATAAGGCAAATAGTTGAGCAACAAGATGAAATTCGACAGGCTATACAAAGAATTAGTGCAACAATCATGATAATAAAAGCCGAGTCGGAGGAAGTGACTAAAGAGAGCGAGTTCTCATCAGAAGATAATTTAGAAGAAGCAGAAATAGTGAGCCTACCTTGGCTAGAGAAACAAGCTCAATTGATAAAATTTCATGACTTTTTACGTGATGGTCTTTCAAATATGATATAGCAACTAATAGAGGCAAAAACTGAGCTCCAGCAAGAGATAAACCAATTTTTCTCAGATATCCATGACTTGTATGCTCAAATGAATAAAAATGTTGAGGCGTCTGATGCCCTACAACCAATTTGTGTGGATACTAGCCAGCTTGTGGAGCAGAAAGAGGAATATCAGCTATTTGACCAAAATATTGTTAACGATGCTGACAAAAATATGTAATTAGAGTCAATCGGTGTAAATGTAAATGTGGTTGAGATTGACTCTAGTTCGGGGGAAAAATGAGGATGTCAAGGTCAAAGGACAATTGTAAAGTGAAGGGTTGAAATCACATTCCTGGCATTTTTCAACATTGGAATTGTATGGTGATACAGGAGTTGAACTACACGAGTCAATGGAGGATTGCGAGGAAGAAAAGTTCATGCCTTACATTTTACAATTTGAAGAGACAAGAAATCAAAATGACATTCCTTACTTGAAAGCCAAGAAGTGCAAAATGAAGATTTTAAGCATTGGCTCGAGCATCAAATTACCACACCCCCCGTCGCTCGTGGACACAAGCTTGATTCCAAGCTAGGTGCCCAATTTATATCATCCAAGTGGCGAGAAAAGTGGTAATGTTGTTTGCGTCGTGCCACGACATTAAATGCGGCGCTTGGTGGGAGGCAACCCATTGTTTTTTAAAATTTTTAGTCATTTTTCAATAAATTTCTTCATTTTTGAAATTTACTTTTTTGTAATATCTTAGAATAATATTTTTAACTAATCTGCCAAGTTTGAGATTTTTTGGAGTTGATTTGAGCAGGTCGGGGTATCCAGGCAGTCACAAACCAGTAGCTGTTTGGAAAATACAAAGTAGAGTTCGCATTTGCGAACATATGCTCGCATTTGCAACACAAAGGCAAAATAACTGGCTTCGCAATTGCGAAGGTAAAGTCGCAATTGCGAGTTATGCAGTGAAAAATTCAACTAGGGCTCTTTTTTTTAAAAAAAAAAATTTTATAAAACACTCCAAAGGTCCTAAATCTATTTTCTCTCTGTTTGACTACTGAAAATCCATCAAATTTCACTCCCCTTTGAAGAGAATCAGGTATGAAAGTGTAATCTTTATGCTTATTTCTTCTTCATCTTCAATTTCTTGTGGATTTTGTTGGTATTATGGAACCCTAGGGTTCAAAATAGCTACAAAATGTTCTTAACCCAAATTTGTAAAAAACTGAAATTCACTTTGATTTCTGGGTGAGGTTTGGTTGAGAGTGAATGTGTTCATTCATGGTAAAATTTGGGGAAGTCTGAGTACCCAATTATTTGTGAAATAGTTGCAAACATTATGCGCTTATAATGTGTTCGATGTAAGACACGAATGAAATTCGTGGACAAAACCATCGAAATTCTTGATTTGTAGTTGAATATGAAGTAAAATACATGAGATATGATTTCTTTATGGTTGGGTTCGGTTAAAATTGTTTGAATTGAAAAAAGTTTTTGCCGAAAAAAAAATTGTTCAGTGAAAGAACACTGAGTGTTGACGATGGTTCGCATTTGCGAAGTAAAATTCGCAATTGCGAAAACTGTGCGTTGCTGATGACTTCGCATTTGCAAAGATTTTTCGCAATTGCGATACATGCCCAGTCCTGTTTTGATCGCATTTGAGACAAACTTTTCGCAATTCCCAGCCCTGTTTTCTTTGCAATTGCGAAGAAAATATGGGAATTGCGACATTTGCAGCCCAGCACTTCAAAATTTTAAAATTCTGGAACTTTTTCTAAGGTTGAGTTTTGATTGGCCGATCATTCTTTTGGCATATTTACTTCATTTTGCACTATTATTCATTGCCATACATTGTTTTAACACTTACAATTTTTTTTTAGGTTTTATAATTAAACAATGCACCCGAACTCAGAAGGATCCTCCAGTGAACATCATGAGGCAGAAGGGCAAGCCTTCGATGACAACCGGTTCCTGATAATGGAGTGGCAGGACATATATTATGAGGAGTTGCTATCAAAGAAATTGCTTCCAGAGTGTGGGATAGTTATGGATGATGTCCAAGAACGTCTTCCCGAGTTCTACCAAAGACTAATGGGCATGGGATGGAATTGTTTTGCCACTCAACCTTGCCGAGAAAATGAGCAATGGGTGAGAGAATTTTATGCAAACCTTCCAGCAATCCGAATGAAAAAGCCCAAGATGAGAATTTGGGGAAAAATGGTGCGCTTTGGGGCTGAAGATGTGAACAGATTTTACAGATATCCAGACCACGACATGACTCCATTCAAAGAAAAAGATTGTGCTTCGGGAGAGTGGTTGGCATCAAAACTATGTTCCGGTGCAGTCGTTCCATGGGCAGCAGAAAAGAGGGGGATTACCCCAAAAGAATTTACAGCAGAAGCAAAGATATGGCTAGCTATCATTTGCAGTCGTATCTCTCCCATCTCTAACATATGGAACATTCCAATCACTCGAGCTCAAATGGTAGCTTGTATTATTGATGGCATCCAGCTAAATGTGGGCGAGATTTTCATAAATGAACTTAGAGAGTATCGGATCCAAAATAGTCCCTCATTGATATTTCCTTCAATGATTACTGAGTTATGTCAGCTTGCTGGGTAGAGGAAGCTCCTGGGGACAACTGGGTAGATCCGGGGAAGCCCATATATCCATTGAATAAAAGGGGAGATGGAGGAGCAGTGAAGCAGAAGAAAAGGAAATTGGTTTCATCTTCTCAGAGTAGTATGCCATCCTCATCAGCTGGAGGACCATTTGCTGTAATTAGTAAGGAGATGAGAGTTATTCGTGAGCTTGTTTCTGGCCTTCCTCAGGGACCTGGGGAGACATCTGAGGGATCTATTAATATTTCCAAGAAAGATTTCCAGAAATACATTGGCGATCAAATGAAAAAGGGAGATCACCTCAAGGCTTTGGAAAAAGCATACACGAAGTTGGCAAAGAAGCATGGCGAGATGAGTACTTCTCATGCCAAATTGGAAGAGTCACACACTAAAATGGTGAAGAGGGAGAAGAAGAGGGATAAATTCTTTACTCGCATGTTGAAGGGTGTGAAGGGCATATGGAAAGCCCTTAAGCCTCAGGACCTTCCACCATCGAGCAGAGCTGTGAATCCTGATGATATTCCGGCAGAGTGGTCCGAGGAAGAAGAAGAGGATGATGAGTCCGAGTCAGAGAGTGAGGAGAGCAGTTGATGCATAATACAGGGAGCACTTTCCACCATCTTTTACTATATCATGTTTAGTTGCATTGGGGACAATGCAATATCTATTGTTGGGGGTAGCTTCTTGTAGAACTGCTATAGTTTTATTTTTCTTGTTTATGGATATTTGGCAGATTAGGTACTATTTTTTTTTATCATGTGTGGTATTGGTATAATGAAACTATTATGTTTAGTACGTGGTTTTCATTAGCTTCTTCATGTTTTTGTTGTTTCTTTTCTTTATTTTTATTATTTGTTTTTTATTTTATTTTGTTATTCTTGATATTAGTGGCGATATCCTTGGTTATCTTTATACAACGGTTCTTTTTCAAAGGATGCTAATTTTTTTTCTTTTCTTGAACCTGGTAATTATAGAAATAAAGTATCGGGATTTAGTTTTGTGGTTAGATTTAGTTTTTCTTAATTTGAGTAAATAAATGGTTTGAGTTGGGATTTGTGCCCATTTATAAAAATATGACTTGCTTGGTACCAACATATTTAAACCTTGGCATATGAATTTTTGGTTGGTGAAAAAGATAACAATTGAAGTAAGAAAATGTCATGACCTTTTAGATTCAATTTTTGGCTCTTTAATTCACTAAATAGCTTCTTGTATGCTATATAACCTTCTTAAGTCATTTGTGTTAATTGGATTGTGGATTTGTATTCCATTTGAGTTTTCATGTGTCGGTGTGATGAGATTTATTTGTAAGTTCTTTTGTAGTACTTGTGGTCTAGAACTTGCCCGGAATGTGTTTTGAGGCGAAATTATAGACTAACTTAGTTTAAAAAATGATATTAGGCTTTCCTTGGATCGCTAGTATATTTTATATTTCCTACCCTTAAATATTTTCCCTAGTCAACCAATTTTGAGCCTTTAACCTTATTCTTTGGCAACCATGTTACATGCTTAAACCATTTGTTCGTAAATGTTATATCTTTTGGCACCCTACTTCCCTAAAGTACCTTGAAAGTGTTTATGTAGGCTAAAAGCCTAAGTTTGGGGGTGAACGTTGGGAAAGTTGTGATATGGAATTGATTTGAGAAGGTGAAAGGTATGTAAAAGAATTGGTCAATTGGATTGTGAAAAGAAAAATGTATATATATGTATATATGCATATATATATATATATATATATATATATATATATATATATATATATATATATATATATATATATATATATATATATATATATATATATATATATATAATATATATGTTGATAAAAGTTGTAAATAAAAGACTAGGCGTGGATTGAAAAGTAAAAAAAAGGGGTGGAAAATATCTTTGAAGGAAGTGGACTTTAATTTTGATATTGTAGTACTTTGGGAGGTTTTGAGTCACTTTAACCAAAATTTTGCCTTACCTTAATCAAATGCCTAAACTACAACCTTTTAAGTCCTAATTGATGTTGAATCAAGTTGTCTACATTAGTGGAGGAATACATAAAGGGCAAGCCTATGGTACTACTTGTATGCATTTGAACATATTTTTGGAGAGTGAGTTAATTCTTTCCATTTGATATCCCAATTTTAATTTAAATTGAGATTTATGAGTGTGGGATCCTCTCTTGAAGGTAAGGGCACATGAAAATTTAGTTGTGAATCTAATCTCATTTTCAATTGATAAGAATGACCAAAGAAAGTTGATTGTGATATAGAGGCAAATTTTGAAGCTTTAGTGTCATGACTTGGTTGTTACTTTGACTTGCATTAGTATTTGAGCACTTGAAGTATAATGAAGTTTATGTGAAGTACTGAATAATTCATATGTTTTGGAGTAATTGTTGGTACCAATCGAAGTCATATTTTTGTAATAAAAGTAGACTTTCTTTTTAATTGGCTTGGTGTGTGTTGAGGATATGAGGTTGATTTAGTCACTTGTGAGGAGATTTTATTGTTTCCATTGCTTGACGACAAGCAATAGTTCAAGTTTGGGGGTGTGATAAGTTGGTAAAATACCAACTTATCTTGCCTTAAAATGGCGACATTTGCTATGTTTGAAGTGATAAAATCATGTATTTAATGCTATTTACTTCTATTCTACATGATTGAATGTGATTTAAAAGTAATGGTGAAGAAACCAAGTGAAAACAAGGCAAAAGAAGCCAAAAAGAGAAGAAAATTGGGGCAGTGTATTCATGCCTCGCAAATGCGAACATTTCATGGTAAATGCGAAAACAGGCTTAAAAAGGACACCTTCGCAATTGCGAAGAATTGTTTGCAATTGCGAACTTAGCAGAAATTGGGATTCCTCGCAAATGCGACATAATGTTCGCAAATGCGAACTGTGCAGTAAATGGGGAAGCTTCGCAAATGCGAACACTGTGTAAGTAAGGGCAACTTCGCAAATGCGAAGATTTGTTGGGAATTGCGAACATATGTGATTCACGTCCAAGCAACTGTCGTAGTTAATATAACTTGGTCTAATAAGTCCAAGATCGATCCAACAGAGAATTAACCTATCAATCACAACTTTCACAACCCAAGAGTGCTTCCGAATCAAGTTCCCAAAATTTAGAATATCTTTGTATATGATTTTCGAACTACTACTTGCAAGAATTAAGAATGCTTAAAAGAAAGAATTGAATGTTGAATAAAAATAATATGGAGAAGGACTAAGGAATTGATTTCCTCTATTGATGGAATCCCTTATCGTTATGCTCTTACAAATTGTTAATATATTCTATCAATCATGAACGTTATGTGTATCGTAACCCTCTCCCGAGCAATTACAATAATTTACTAGTGCACTCTCCCGAGCTACCCTAGCTAGCTTTAATTTGAATAGTTCACTTAAGATTGCACCCAAGACTTCGTTATTCCTAACCCCGTCTTTACGCCTAAAGTTATAGATTCCTCTAATAACCTAGGTGTGGTGTTGTTCAACAATAAACCTAAATATGCACTCTTTTCGAAGTTATGCACACTAAATAGGCACGGCTAATTGGGGATCCGACCAATTAACTACAATAAGAACGAAGTTGAACAAATAGAAATCTAAATCACAATTTGTAACATAAACGATAAGTTCATCACTCAACAGGTTCCATCAAAACCTTAGAATAGAATTTAGCTACTCATGCTTGAAGAAACAAGAATAATAATTGAAATCATAAAGAAATACTCGATATAAAATAAAACAAAGAGTTTGAGAGAAATCTCTCTTACTAAAAATCTTGCAAAAGTAATGAAATAAAGATAACATGCCTCTATGGGGCAAACTAGGACTTTAAATAGAGGTTTCTAGGGCTAAAAACTAAGTTTGAGTACAATTGGGATAACTGTTGCGACGCCTTCCGCGGTTCATTCGCGGCTGCGAGCGGACCACGAACAGTCAAACTTCAGATGGCTTCATTATTCGCGGTTCATCCGCGGTCGTGAGTGAACCACGGATGAACAGTGTTGCGTATTTTTGACTGCTTCTTCCAAGCTCTTTTCACCTTAGCTCTTTTCTTGGCCTTTTCATCCACATATGACTTCAAAATACTCTTCTTAGCATCCATTGCATCACATGTACCTATAACACACAAACAAACACTAATCAAAGTATTTTGTCCTCATAAGCAACATAAATACCATAACAAAGTGTGATTATTTAGGGTATAATTATAGTCAATTTCACCTATTATCAATACCCCACACTTAAACCTTTGCTCGTCCTCGAGCAATCTTTAATCACACTTTATTCCAATTAACAAGAATTTGTCTCCCCCAAAATATGTCACAAAAGCTATTATACATGAACAACCTAAGATATGCACAATCTTTACCTAACTGTAAATTTTCATGCCCGCACATTATTACTTACTCTATTTATTACCAAAAACTTGCAAATTTACCTTCTTCCTCTTGAGTTACACACCCTCACATAATTTATTGAGAGAAGTTCCCACACATAAACAATTCATAACATGGAACTTATAAATATCGGAAAAATTCACTCACTCTCAACAAAGAACATTCATATGCATACGGACACACCATAGGCTTGCCCCTAGTGTAATACTCCACTAATCGAGTTATTCAATCATAGATCAAGAGGTCTTTAAGGGTTGTAATGTAGGCTATGGGACGGGTAGGATATTTTTGGTTATAGTGACTAGCCTCCCTAAGCACTTTTCTTTTCTTTTTCACAACTTCCCTTTTTGTTTACTTCCTTATGTCTCCCATAAACATACCTTCACCTTCCTTCACTTTTACCCCCACTTTTCTTTTATTGATGTGGCTGGCCTTTCTAAAATTTTATTCAATATAGCTCTTTTTCTAAGAATATATTTTTTTTCATTGCTTTGCAATACATTTACATTATTTTGGCCAGCTCACTATTTTCTACCATTCATTCTTGATTTTCCCTTTTCAATTTCCCTTCACCCCACACTTAAACTTTTGCATATTCATTACAATACAAGTGCTTCTAGGAGGTAAAGTAGAACAAATATAATAATTTGAAGAACATTCAAGGGTTATCAAAGAATAGGCTTTATGCTCTCTATTGATATATGGGGTTACACAAAGAAATGCCTCTATCCTTTCTACAACCGAACAACTTCTATTTCGCTTTGCAAACACACAAGGCAAGTTCTAGGCATCATGTACAACATACAATGTAAGTAAAAACCTCACACACACATGGCATGCAACTCATTTGGAATCCAGTTTATCTACAAAGTCTTATCGATGTTCAAGCAAGCATTATTGTGCAATTTAAGGCATATTGAGATTCTACAATCAAGCTTAGAAGATACATTCTCAAGTTCAATTTACGCTTTTGCTAATGTGCATATTCGGGGTTACATGTTGCCCTATTACCTCTAATCCTAAAAACAATCTACCTAGCCCGGTTCAATAAAAACCCTTGGAAAACAACCGTGGTCAAAAGAAAAACCAAGGGGGAGATGATACACTGCCTAGAAAAAGAAAATAAAAGAAAGAAAAATTCCTACGTGGACTACTTCCCTCAAGAGTACTTGTTCTAAATAGTCCGTCATCAGGAAGAGTCCTCTACTCATATTTTTGGATTTTTTAAAATTTTATGATTTTCTTATTGTGTTTTTTTTTTAATTTATATTACTTACTACACTAATATATACCTTATGTACAAGATAAGTCACCCACCCCACACTTAAAAATATGTCATGTCCCCATGACATAAAAAAATTAAAGCACAAGAGGGGCAAGAAAACTTACCTGAGACTCACTCGGAGTCGGAGACGGTGGATGGGTCGACATGGCATGCTCTTCCAAGTGCTCTAAACCATGCCATAAACCTATTTTCTGACCGGGCTTGCCTAGTGGACATGGCATCTAGCCGTGTGTGTAAGCCATCTACGGAGGTGCACAGAGCAGCAACCTCCTCCTCCATTGACCTTAACATAGGTCGTGTGGACTCGGATCTACACATGCTTGCTCCACGTGGAGCAGGCCTGGAAGGTCCGGCTGAATCCGTGGAGTGCCTGGCCCGGGCAACCGGTATAGGATCTTCCTCCTCATCCAAGTCAATAGGGGTTGTGTCTCGTCCAACCCGGATAGTAGCAGCTCTAAATGGAGCTTTCGGCAGTAGCTCACCGTCAGCATCAGTAACTGGGGTGTGATTGAGGAGACACAACGTAGTGACAAGAGATGGGTAATAAAAAACCTTGGCAGTGAGGGATCCCCTCAATACCATCTCATCACTAATAACTCGGGCAATATCAACATCCCGATGTGTTACAAAACACCAAGTCAAAACAGCCCTATTAAAGTTAACATCCGTGGTGTTACTTGAGGGCAAGATACGGTTGCAAATTATGGAGAACCAACATTTGGCAGTGTGTGTAAAATAGTTAGAGTGCAGAGTTTGATTTCTAATCCATACTGGGATGCCATCTACACATAAGGCCTTTATTAGCATGTCCCATGTGACACCAGGCCTATCATGGTAGTAGTCAACATCACTAGTGTGCAATGGCAGATGAAGTACCTGCCGAATAGTAGGAATATGAGCATTGACCCGCTTACCTCTGACATAAACTGCTCTGACCGTAGCATAAGGGGCATTGGCGTAGAATTCCCGGACAAGCATCTTGTTCACCTTAGGAGGTGAGTCAAAGAGGAACTCCATCTCGCACCTCCGAATCTCATCATAAATTTCCGGCTTCTCCAAGCGGATAGTTATCCTGTCAACTTCCACCTCTTGGAGCCACTTCTTGTTTGCTTTAATGTGTAATGAATTCTCGGCTCCTTCATCAGCAAACCTAGACTCGTCATAAGTCGGTTGCCTGGATGAGCTAGAACCATGTCGGTCTCTCTTTGGGGCCATGATCCTGCACAATTAAGATAGCCATAAATTTTGTAAACCGTTAGTCATTGGAAGGCTACTCAGACTTCGCCATCCTTGAGAACTCATAATTGACCATTCTTTTGTGCAATTCCCTCATACTCTTATATTTAGATTCTTTATCTAACTATTTACGCATGCCTATTTGAGCACCCCACACTTAGTTATTTGAACACTTCTAATATTACCCAATTGACTTAGTCCATCCCCAATAAAGTACACCATTACCAATTCAAGAGTTGGGCAATATTTCTCCTAAACTACTTTAATGCATTATGACCAAGTATAATTTACCCAACTTGGCTTACCAATCAACATACATGGTGTACATATTATTTAGGTCTCCAAATCATAAAATTAGCATCAACAACACAATTCAAAACTCACAAACCAATTCTTTACCAAACTTCAACTATATGACAAGGTTCCTTAGTAAAAATTCATGGAAACATGTATTGTGCAAAAAAGAAACCAAGTCATATTCAAGAGATATCTTAACTAACAATGTCTAATTACTTCTACAAACTAAATAATCAAATGCACACACACTACAAAACACATGCACACATGACATGGAGGAAAATGCACATGCACACACATATCCTAAGAGACAAAATGCACATGCACACACATATCCTAAGGGACAAAAATGCACATGCACACTACTACAAGAAGAGAGAAAAGGAAAAGGATATAAGGTGATCTTGTTCTTGAAGAAAGGAGAAGAAAAAACGGGCAGAGGGGATTTATAAAAATTGCATTTTAATATAAAAAAGTTTTTAAATGAAAAATCCAAGAAATTTTATTTTTTAGTTTATTTTCCATCACTTTTCAGAATTACGCTTGGCTTGATTTATGAGGGACATGATACATAGGAAACCGACATCGAGTTCGCTCAAATCATGTTTTTTATAAAGAAAGAAAAAAAACAGAAAAGAAGAGAGTGATAAGCCAAAGGAAAAGAGTGGGAAGAAAATGATATGGGATAAGAGGTGCTAGAAAAGGAAGAGAAGAGAAGATTGAAATGAGAAAAATTTTCTAACGGGAAACAAAAAGAGAAGAGAAGCAGTAAACATTTCCGTTGAGTTCGTCGTCATTCGTCGAGGTCCGGTACGTCGTTGGTTAGTCGCTGTCCTTGGTTCCAGTTTGGTTCGAGTTCTGTCCGGAGAGGTCGAGGTTTGAGATCGTCATAAAAGGTTCGTTTTCTCGTTGTGTACGTTGAAAAATATGCAGAAATAAAGGTGCATGTTCTTTTCCGATATTGTTCTTCTCGCTAATATTTTGGAGTGTTTCGTATTTGATTTAGTTTCGTATGGTTGAGACTATTTTTGTAAATATATGATTTTGTTGAACATGCAATGTCGAAGTTAGCTAATGAAAATGACTAATCCTTCATATGCTCGCCAACTAGTTATGCTTCCATTGTTTATGTAATTGTTCACCATAGTCTTGAATTTGCTCACTTAGTTAGCTACTCGTATGTTTACTCGAATTGGTTATAGTTGAGCACGATGTTGTCACATTATGGAAACTGGTTCATTATTCTTTAACTGAACGACGTAATTAGATTAAAGGAATCGGGGTGCATTTCATGTGACCCGACTCCAATTTTGAACAAGGTTAAATAAAGCGTGTCGTGAACCACAAGTGCATTTCATGTAGTGTGGCTCGCAACATGTTTTAAATAATCTTGAATTAACTCTCAAATAAATATAGCGGAATGTAGTTTGCTTTTAAATTAGAATTAGAGTTATGCCTCGCCTAACAAAATTGTACAAATCGCGGGGCCCTCATAAATGTATATGTAAAATATTTAGATTTCGAGATGTGCCGTTTCTTAGCGAATTTTCTGGCCTTCTCAAAAATGTAAATAAGTAATCGCTCTAGGCGCGTATTTTAATAATTTTACCTTCTTAAATACGGGCGTGCATTTCATGCGGCCCAAATCCAAATCCCAAAATGTTGAATAAGAATGTGTCGAGGATCCGGGTGCATTTCATATGACGTGATTCGAAACATATTTTTAGGCAACATTCTCTTTCGTAAATAATAATAATAATAAAAGCGGTAAAGGGATATTAATTTGCATTAAGTACATAAATGTTAAAATCAGATAAATAAGCCGAATATGACAATTAAGCGACCGTGCTAGAACCACGGAATTCGGGAATGCCTAACACCTTCTCCCGGGTTAACAGAATTCCTTATCCGGATTTCTGGTTCGCGGACTGTTAAACAGAGTCATTCTTTTCGATTCGGGATTCAACCGGTGACTTGGGACACCATAAATCTCCCAAGTGGCGACTCTGAATTAATTAAATAAATCCCGTTTCGATTGTCCTTTAATTGAAAAAACTCCATCGCACCCTCGCGGGTAGCGGAAAAAGGAGGTGTGACAGCTCTGGCGACTCTGCTGGGGACTGAAACCCAGAACCACTGGTTCAGGGTTTAAGAATTCGAGCTTGGAATAATTGTTGTATTTGGCTTATTTATTATCCGATTTTATTATATGTTTGTATTAATGTGCAAAATGATATTTTTATCGCTTTGATATTTTTTGAACTGTACATATAAATTGTGCCGAAACCAATCTCCTCTCTGAGTCTTCTAAATCATGAAGAAGGGTGCACTTCGTGTGACTTCTTTTCCGTATAGTGTCTAATTCCCACCTTAGAACGAGGTTTGGATAAGTTGCAAAACCGGTGAAGCTTCTGTATTCCCGGGTTGCTGCCTCCTCCTCGGCTCGAGTTGTCCGCTCGGGTAAGCCAGGTCTAGAACAATAAACCGAGGTTTTTAAACCTAGAATAACAAAGCTTCATGCCGGATCCCTAGTAGGAACGTTTATTTGCATCATGTTGCATTTGACTTAGGGGACTCAACACAGGGGTTGGGTCCGTCTAGGACAGGTGACCTGAAATGAAAAGACCATCCTGCTGCATCCTGTTTGTTTTATGCATATATTTGCTTCAGACTTGCAGGCTAACCGTTTTTTTTATATTGAGGAAAATGAAAAAAAATAGTCTCAAAATAGTTTGTTTTTTTACTTACTTAAAAAGAAAAAAAAAACAACGTTTGTTGTAAAATAAAAAATGTTTGATCAAAATAAAAAAAAATAGTTTCAAAATAGTTTGTTTTTTTTACTTAAAAAAAAGAAAAACGTTTGTTGTAAAATAAAAAATATGTGATTTCAAAATAGTTTGTTTTTTTTTACTAAAAAAAAAAAAAGAAAAAAAAAAATTGTTTTAAGCTTAAAAAAAAAAAAAAAAAATGTGTGAAAAAATAATAAATAGTTTGTTTCCTTTAAAGATGTAGTTTGTTTCATTTGACCGAACTACGCTGGTTTGATTCTCCCCATTAGGTGGGATACGTAGGCAACCCTCATCGGGTCCAACCACACCTTTCAAAAAATCAAAAAAAATTGTGTGTTTAATTTTTTCAATAAAATCAAAGTGATGCCGTTTTTGCAAATAGCCGAATGTTCCGAAAGGACGCCGAAAGGCTATTTTTGCAAAAACAGCCACTTTGAATCATTTTTCATAATTTGCGGGCATAACCTTGAAATATTCCTTGTGGAAATGTTGCAAGGCCATAGCCGCAAAATCAAGTTCGGGTTCACACCCCGTTTGCAAAATAAAAAAAAATAACAAAAAAAAAATTTCAAAGTTTTATCTTTCTTAAATAAATTTTGCAAAAAATAGCCATTTTGTCAAATAAGCCATTATGTGGCCAATTTTGTAGAAATAGTCATAAGTGACACCAAAAATATTCTTATTCTTGTAGAAATCTCCTACACAAGTTTGTAGTTGGAGTCGGCTTGTACAATTTTTATTCAAAAAATAATAATCAAATAAACATCTCTTTATTTCTTGCATTAATTTGCAAGAACTACGCTCGGTCTGATTCATGCGGGGTCATGATACGTAGGCAATCTCCATAAGATTCGACCACAACTGTATATGTATATATATATAAAAAAAAAAAAAAAAAAAAAAAGGGAGGTTAATAACGAGAGAGGTTTTCAAGGATAATTGAAAAGGAAAATGTGGAATGATGCATGCGGTGAATACATATATGGTTAACCGACTAGGTGCATTGCATCCAACGTGCGATAACATATCTGTTAAACTCTGTGAGCTTACAAGTTTGTTGCATTTCAGAAAGTTTAGCGGTTGGCTTGACAGAATATTCCGGCCAATCACCGTTACCATACTAGATCAAAAGGTCCAATTCTAGCAAGCATGTCTAGTTCCGGCAAAAGTCTCGATGGAGAGAAAACAGAGATACGGATAATGAAAGATGAGGTGGATCGGTTGAGACAGCAAATAACAGAGATGCACTTAGCCTGGGCTAGGGGACAGTCACCACCAAACCTTCCTACTCTTACACCAGCTCCAGAGCGTCCACCCATTGATCCCTCGACAAGTGCACCAATCTATCCATATTATCAAGGGGAAAACCCTTATACATCCCAGGTTCCACCAGCTAGACAAAATACTCCTCCTCCGGTCACCCCTTGTTTTTGTGGCACCTCCGCCTGCTACTTTACAGAAGTCGTCTGGTGAACCGCTTTTTCAAATACATGACAATCACTGTTATGATCCTGAGCCTACCTTTAAGGCTCCTGAACCGCATTCATACACACCTCACTGGGATAACCCGGCAGGACCGGAAAAGCACTTCAAAAGTTTGGAGCATGATGAAGTTATTCGGAAAGTCAAAAGCCTGGAGCAATCCTTCAGGAATATGCATGGTTTAGGCAACCAAGTCAGCGTTGCTTACAAAGATCTGTGCCCATTTCCAGATGTCCAGTTGCCCGTTGGGTTCAAAATGCCCAAGTTTGATCTATACGAGGGGCATGGTGACCCAGTAGCACATCTCCGAGGTTTCTGCAGCAAAATGCGAGGAGCCGGAGGGCGAGATGAAATTCTGATAGCTTACTTCGGTCAGAGTTTGGGAGGGTCTGCACTAGAGTGGTACACCAAACAGGATCCCAGCAGATGGTTTACATGGGATGACCTGGCCCAAGCATTCATCGGCCAGTTTCAATATAATCTTGAAATAATCCCTGATCGCTTATCATTGCTCAAGCTAGAGAAGAAACCCGCTGAAAGCTTCAGAGAATTTGGGTTCCGCTGGAGGGAACAGGCAGCAAGGGTAGATCCCCCGATGAGAGAGAACGAAATGGTAGACTACTTCTTGCAGACACTGGAGCCAACCTACTTTAGTCACCTGGTGACATCAGTTGGTAAATCTTTCAATGAGGTGGTCAAAATGGGCGGAATGATAGAAGAGGGACTTAAGTCCAATAAGATATTGAGCTATTCCGCGTTGAAAGCAACAACTCAAGCTATTCGGAATGGCACAGGGGTTGCATTCGGGAAGAAGAGAAAAGAAGAAGTTGCAACGGTAGAGGAGGGTACTTGGTCCAGATCGAAAGGTCCTTCACATCATTACCAAGCCAGACCCTACTACCCAAATCACCCTAATCACCCTCCCCGAAACACATATCCACCACCGAGGGCTTACGATAACCCTCCAGGACCAGGTTTCAGAGGGAATCATGCCTTCAGAAAGGAAAAGACACAAAGAACATTCACTGAGTTGGGAGAAACTTATACTGCTCTGTTCCACAAATTGAAGCAGATAGGTTTGTTGAGTCCTGTTGAGACAAGATTGCCAAATCCCCTACCCCCAAATGTGGATCGCTCAGTAAGCTGTGAGTATTGTTCAGGGGCTCTCGGACATGATACCGAGAAATGTTGGAAACTGAAACATGCAGTGCAAAATCTTATTGACACTAATAAGATCGAGGTTCAGACACAAGAGGCACCCAATATTAATCAGAATCCATTGCCAGCTCACACTTAGACCCAACATATAAGAAGTCATGCTTGGTAATCAGGAGGAGTTTCGGTGGTTTGTTTTGTTGTCATTTCTCCGAGTTGTTTTCGAGGTTGTGACCCGGATCTTGTTTTGAAGTGAAACCCTCTTATCTTTCCATTTTTGGTCATTGCAGTTTGCTTAGTCGTTGCAAGTTTCGTTTCAGTTTTGTATTTTGGTTTGCTTGATTGTATTTCAACCACTTCTCCGTTTAGTGAAACTTTTGGTCTTTTATTACCCAGTTCGTCTTTTTGTTTAGTTTTCTATCTTTAAATTTGTCATTTGTTCGAACGCCAACTCTAATGACATGGCATCGCACATAATTTTGGCCTAATATTAAGGGTAAATCATGAAGCAATTCAAAGATAATCGGGTCATTTTTAAAAAAAGAAATAAAAATGATTTGAGATTATTTGGAGCCCAAATCATGTGAGATTTGGGGCGGGTAAAATACAAAGAAAGCCTTAAGGGCAAAATGGCCATGCTGACATGGGGTTCGCTCGCGATACTGAAATGGAAGTGTCGTCCAACAATACTTTAAAATGACGGATGAAAAAGGCGAATGGACGATATGGTTATCAATCAGGGCACAAACAGAAGATGTCGTGAATATGTTGTTTGAACTTGGCATGTTTTGAAAATTGGAATGACGAAGGCATTTTGTTTCTGCTATCCAAACACTTTATCCATCGTCAACCCTTTGAGCTTTATTTTAAAATCTTTCATACCCCTCCTTCGGAATTAGTTGCAAAGACTAGAAACACAGGTTTGAAAGACAAGAGAAAAAGGGGTAAAGAAAAAAAAAACAACAAAAAAAAAAGATAAAGAAAAGAAAAGAAAAGAAAAAGATAACGTGTGAAAAAAGAAATTTGAAAAAGAGGAATTGGGAACTACGTTTGACCTGATTCCTCAAAGAGGATACGTAGGCGCTTCACAGCTCGGTCATAGTGTAAATAAAGAAATAAAAAATCCCCAAGTAAAAAAAAACTGGGGCAAAGAAAAATTGTGTTTATTGTAAATAAATTTAGGTTCGAAGGTTGTAAATTTTGAACCCAAAATTGATTTTGTTTTGAGCCTTCAATACCCTTTCTTTCTAGCTCTGTCCAAATCCCACATTACGGTCCAGAAAGACCTTCTGATCAGTCTTCAAAAGATGCCACGTCAGGCGAGTGATAGAGTCCTATCATAATATAACACGCTGATTCTCAGCAGAAAAGACGCTGATTCTCAGCAGAAAGGAAATACGAGAGAGTCTTGGCAGTGACACCCCAATCCCCAGCTAAAACTAATACAAATGAGAGAGTCTTACCGGTGAAAACCCTCACAGGCACCATAAGGCGACGAAAGGTGAGAGAAAATCAAAATGAGAGAGGCTTGAAAGTGAAAACCCTTCGGGCACTACAAGTCGAATAAAGGTGATAATCAGATGGAAATCACGAGACAAAAATCGTGAAAGGCAATTAACGACGGAGGATAGGCCATATGTGCATGTCATGACCAGTAGAGTTGGTATCCGCGTTTGATAAGTTTTTATAGTTGTTTCTGGTTAGAGAGTCAGTCCTCCTTGTCTTCTATTTGTTGTTTCTTTTTATCTTTCTCCTTTTGTCAAAATTCTCCATCAAAGTCAGTCTAGTCAAAACATAGTGAGAAATGACTTCAAAACTTGCCACCAACTTTCCAATTATTATGCAAGGCAAGGAAATGCCATTGACGGCAAAGAAGTATGGTGCAAAGAAGATTATTAAACTGGGGCAGAAAATTTTCTTTTCAGTTTGAAAATTTTCTGGAAGTCAATATCCACTTAGGGAAGAAGGAAAGTCTTAAGAGAAATGGTCTTCGAACCAGTGTCATCCTCAACAGCCTTCAAGAAGAATGAAACACCAATTTTGAGGAGATCAGTATCCCCCAGCAATGCTATCTACAACAAGTTCCGAGGTGGTCGGACAACACAGAGTGGTAAAGGAAAAAAGGAAAGCCCATCTTCAACAAAATAACCCCCAACAAGTTGAGAAGCACAGAATGGAGAAGGGATAAATGGAAAAACCCATCCCCGGCAGGAATATCATCTCCAGCAAATGAAATCATTCCCCAACAAGTTTTGGGAACCCCGAGCGAGGGAAAGGAGAAAAGGAAAAACCACCACACAGGAGCGGCACAACCGCTCACGATGTTTTGAACTAACAAATTTTCTTTGATTTGAAACAGGGAAAGAAAGTGCTATTGATAGCACAAAGTCATGCCACAAGGAAGAACACCAATACTGGGGCAGAAAATTTTCTGCCGTTGTTGAAAAATTTTCTCGGAGAAACGAGGAAGGCAATTCAAGATGACATGTCAGGTTTGTCCACCTTCAAATAGGATGTTTCGGGTTTGTCCACCTTCGAACAGGACGTCTCAGGTTTGTTCACTATCATACATTGATACAATGGGAGTATTCGCCCTCGAATAGGATACAATGGGAGTATTCGCCCTCGAATAGGATACAATGGGAGTATTCGCCCTCGAATAGGATACAATGGGAGTATTCGCCCTCGAATAGGATACAATGGGAGTATTCGCCCTCGAATAGGATACAATGGGAGTATTCGCCCTCGAATAGGATACAATGGGAGTATTCGCCCTCGAACAGGATACAATGGGAGTATTCGCCCTCGAATAGAATACAATGGGAGTATTCGCCCTCGAATAGGATACAATGGGAGTATTCGCCCTCGAGAATAGGATACAATGGGAGTATTCGCCCTCGAATAGGATACAATGGGAGTATTCGCCCTCGAATAGGATACGATGGGAGTATTCGCCCTCGAATAGGATACAATGGGAGTATTCGCCCTCGAATAGGATACAATGGGAGTATTCGCCCTCGAATAGGATACAATGGGAGTATTCGCCCTCGAATAGGATACGATGGGACTATCCGCCCTCGAATAGGATATTTTACGTTTGTTTTATTTTACATTGTCCTATGCATATTTTGTAAATTGTTGCCAGCATGCATTTTAAATTCAAAAATTGCTACTAAAAGCAGGCGCCTACCTGTATAACAAAAGGCAAGTCTTCAGTCTTTACATTGCAGGTCTTGAAAGCAGAGGGTTACAACAAGAGATCCCAGCGCAAATTCAAGCGCATGAGTCAAAGGAAATGAGGGGTGAAGGAAACAAAGATACTTCCTCAGCAGCATCATCCCCAGCAGGTGAGTAAACAGTTCCAAAGATATCCCCAGCAGCCGAAAGAAAAGTAATACGACCCAGGGGGAAAGCAATTCTAAGACAAGATAATTCAGAAGAAAAGGTGGCCCAAGAGGCAATGCAGGAAGAAGAAAACGGTACAAAAGGCAAAAGAAGGTGATCATGGATAGGATGAAATTAGTGAGTTGTAGTCGAAGTCAGGGGGCCCGCCTGGAGAATGGAGTGGCGATTTAGTTTTGAAGTTGTAGTTGAAGTCAGGGAGCCCGCCCGAAGAATGGAGCGGCGATTTATTTTTGAAGTTGGTTAAGGAAAGCGGCAGAGTGTAACGGAAATCCCCAGCACGAATCAGAAGGAAGGCAACCAGAATGCAAGTCAACAGTCCGAGGGGATCAACAGAAGTTTAGTCACAATAAACAAAAAGAAAAAAAGAGGCATGAAGCCAATCCAAAATGCAGAAGTTGATGAAAGATGTGGCATGCTCAAGACATGGCCGAGGTCCCAAGCACTGTATACCTAGTCTTGATTCGAAAAGCAGCACCTGCAACTAGCAAGTATCAAGGTTCAAATTTAGAGTACGCATGAAGCACCAACCAATACTCAAGATCAAGCTTCAGAAGACTTATAGATAGGAATCTTGTAACTAGTAGCTGATAGGCTTAGTTAGTCTTTCTCATGTTTTGATTTTTGATGTAATAGATGTAATAGCAGGACCACGGACCGGAACTTCGATGGGACGGAACCTCGACGGAACGACACCTCGACTGGCTCTCCACCTCGGTTACTCCTCACTCACTTTCGAACTACACGTGGCCTGATTCCTTTATAGCCAAGGATATGTAGGCAGCTCAGATACAAGGGCTCGGTCACATTTCCTCTTCTTTTAGTTTAATCCCTCCCAATAAGGGTCAGGTCAAAAACACTTGTTTAGTCGTTCTTTGTCTGAAAACTCTTTGTGTTTTCAGTCAAAGAGGGGCAGCTGTAAACACGTGGTTTTTGACCCTCCCCGAGATTTTCTATATTTCTAGCGTAAAATATTTAGTTTAGTTTTAATATAGCTATTTTAGTTAAATTTGACTCTTTTACTTTATTTTTACCTCAAAATGGAAAAATAACAAAAATATAGTTTTATTAATGTTTCGTAGTCATTTTAAACTTGAAAAATGCAAAAATAGTACTTTATATTTTTAATCTTTTTATTAAAAACGAAAATTACAAAAATAATTTTTTTATTAATATTTTGTAGTCATTTTAAACTTGAAAAAAATAGTTTTATTTTAATTATGAGTATTATAGTTATTTTTGATTACCTAGGATTAATTAAATAACACCATTCTCGGTTCAGGGCGAAGAATAATATTTGGGTTCAAACTACCCGGTTTTATAATTTTCGGACCTAGCCCGTAATAATCCGAGTCCACTACACTAAGGGGGACAATACATACACACTACAAAACACATGCACACACACTACAAAACACATGCACACACACTACAAAACACATGCACACACACTACAAAACACATGCACACATAGCCTAAGAGACAAAATGCACATGCACACACATATCCTAAGGGACAAAAATGCACATGCACACTACTACAAGAAGAGAGAAAAGGAAAAGGATATAAGGTGATCTTGTTCTTGAAGAAGGAGGAAGGGACACGGTGAGAAAAAGAAAAGGGAAAACGGGCAAAAGGAGAATTGAAAACTAAAGAAGAGAAGAAAACGGGAGAAAAGGCAGAGAAAGGAGAGGAAACAAAAACCATTCAAAAAACAAAAGAAAGGAGAACAAAAACGTGAAAGAAAGAGGGGAGGAAACGAAAATCGTTCAAAAAACAAGAAAGAAAAGAAACGTAAAAAAAAATAGAGAGAAAGGAAAAGAAAAGGAGAGAGGCTAACGTTTTTTTTAACAAAGGGGAGAGCACACTGTTTCGGTTTTCATATATTGAAGAGGGGATAATTGTAGGTCTTGTTCAAAAGAGGAGAAGGAAAACGGCAGCACAAAAAGGAGAGAACAAGAACAAAAATACTACACATTTTCTAACGGGAAACAAAAAGAGAAGAGAAGCAGTAAACATTTCTGTTGAGTTCGTCGTCATTCGTCGAGGTCCGGTACGTCGTTGGTTAGTCGCTGTCCTTGGTTCCGGTTTGGTTCGAGTTCTGTCCGGAGAGGTCGAGGTTTGAGATCGTCATAAAAGGTTCGTTTTCTCGTTGTGTACGTTGAAAAATATGCAGAAATAAAGGTGTTGTTCTTTTCCGATATTGTTCTTCTCGCTAATATTTTGGATCGTTTCGTATTTGATTTACTTTCGTATGGTTCCGACTATTTTTGTAAATATATGATTTTGTTGAACATGCAATGTCAAAGTTAGCTAATGAAAATGACTAATCCTTCATATGCTCGCCAACTAGTTATGCTTCCATTGTTTATGTAATTGTTCAGCATAGTCTTGAATTTGCTCACTTAGTTAGCTACTCGTATGTTTACTCGAATTGGTTATAGTTGAGCACGATGTTGTCACATTATGGAAATTGGTTCATTATTCTTTAACCGAACGACGTAATTAGATTAAAGGAATCGGGGGTGCATTTCATGTGACCCGACTCCAATTTTGAACAAGGTTAAATAAAGCGTGTCGTGAACCAGAAGTGCATTTCATGTAGTGTGGCTCGCAACATGTTTTAAATAATCTTGAATTAACTCTCAAATAAATATAGCGGAATGTAGTTTGCTTTTAAATTAGAATTAGAGTTATGCCTCGCCTAACAAAATTGTACAAATCGCGGGGCCCTCATAAATGTATATGTAAAATATTTAGATTTCGAGATGTGCCGTTTCTTAGCGAATTTCCTGGCCTTTAATTGGAAAAACTCTTTGCATCCTTGCGGGTGTGTAAAAAAGAGGTGTGACACAAACTAAATAATCAAAAACTAAGAATAAAAACAAAATAAAATAGAAGAGAAGTAGAGAAACTTACAAGTAATACAATGAAGAAGTAATGGAGGAAGAATGGGGTGAATTGGAGAAGAGGGTTTAGGGATTTTGTAGAGAGAAGGGGGATGATTTTGAGTTAGAGAGAGAGAGAAATTGGGAGAAGGGGGGCGGCTGAGTGTTTGTAAGGGAGATGGGGAGGGATTTTAGGGTTTTAAAGAAGGGAGGGAAAAGAAAAAATAAAAAAAAACTATTTTTTTCGCCGACCGCGGAACTGACCGCGACTGTTCGCGGTTCGTTCGCGGCCGCGGATGGACCGCGAACAGTCGAAATTCAAAGAGGGCAATTTTTCGCGGTTGGTTCGCGGCCGCGAATGGACCGCGAACAGAGAAAGTTCCGAGAGGTCATTTTGCCGCGGTCGCGGATGGACCGCGGACAGTGCCACTCTCTGAAATTTTTTTTTTTTCGACTGTTCAGCAAAAATTTGTTTTTTTCTTATTTTACTTTATTACTTACTACTAAGATAAAATTAATTACAACATGTTCCTGGGTTGCCTCCCACGTAGCGCCTGATTTAACGTTGCGGCACGACTCAACTTAGCGCATTTTACGGCTCGCTAGACCTTTGAGGTTCATCCAACCGCAATTCTACCTTGTCCTCCATGTCATCCAGGCCTATGTATTATTTCAACCGCTGTCCGTTTACCTTGAATGTACGTGATCCATCCATAGCTTGAATTTCCAAAGCTCCTGATTCAAATGCCTCAATTACCTTGAAGGGTCCTGACCACCTTGATTTCAATTTACCTGGGAACAGTCGTAATCTTGAATTGTATAGTAGTACTTTGTCCCCGTATTTGAAGTTTCCGCTTCATCCTCTCTTTATACAATCTTGTACTTTCAAATGCCAGATACCGAAATTCTTCTAACTCATGCAGCCCAGTTAACCTTGCTTTACCTGCTTCATCTAAGTTGAGATTCAATTGTTTCAGTGCCCACCAAGCTTTATGCTCTAATTCAACCGGTAAGTGACAAGCTTTTCCGAACACCAATTTGTAAGGAGACATGCCGATGGGTGTTTTGAATGGTGTTCTATATGCCCATAGTGCGTCATCAAGCTTCCTGGACCAGTCGGTTCTTGTGGCGTTCACTGTTTTAGTCAGTACACTTTTTATCTCCCTGTTGGAGACCTCAACTTGTCCGCTAGTTTGCGGGTGATATGGAGTGGCCACACGGTGTTTAACATCATACTTGGCCAATAATTTCTCAAAAGCTCGGTTGCAAAAGTGTGTGCCCCCGTCACTAATGATAGCCCTTGGAGTCCCGAACCGGGTGAAAATATTCTTCTTCAAAAATCCCACTACCACCTTAGCATCATTGGTGGGTAATGCTGCAGCTTCCACCTATTTGTACACGTAGTCAACTACAAAAAGTATGTACTTATTGTCGTATGAGCTAATAAAGGGCCCCATGAAATCAATTCCCCAGACATCGAACACTTCCACTTGCTGGATTGGATTCATTGGCATCTCATGACGCAGGGAGATGTTCCCGGTGTGTTGACATTCGTTGCAACCTTTCACCCACAAGTGCGCATCCTTAAACACCATCGGCCAATAGAAACCGGCCTCAAGTATTTTGGCAGTTGTACGTATTCCTCCAAAGTGACCGCCATATGCTGAAGCGTGACATCCTGCAAAACAGAAGATTGTTCTATCTCGGGGACGCATCTCCGGATCATGTTATCAAGACATATCCTAAACAAATATGGTTCATCCCAATAATAACACTGACTTTCACGAAAAAATCTTTTCCTCTGGACCGATGAGAGGTCATGAGGAACAATGCCACTGGCTAGATAATTAGCATAGTCAGCATACCATGGTGTTTCAAGGAGAGTGGTGGTGAGCAACTGCTCATCTGGAAAGGTTTCCAGAATTTCCCCACTCTCTTTGACAAGTTCAGCTCCTTCAAGTCTTGACAAGTGGTTAGCGACTTGATTTTCAGTACCTTTTCTATCCTAATTTCGAGGTCGAACTCTTGGAGAAGCAACACCCAACGAATTAAGCGTGGCTTAGAGTCCTTTTTATCAATTAAATATCTTAAAGTTGCATGGTCCGTGTATACGATTACCTTTGATCCTATGATATAGGACCGAAATTTGTCGAATGCAAACACGACCACCAGCATCTACTTTTCCGTCACTGTATAGTTTAGTTGTGCTCCACTCAGAGTTCTACTTGCATAGTATATTGGATGCATCAGCTTATCTTTCCTTTGGCCCAGCACTGCCCCCACTGCATAATCACTTGCATCGCACATTAACTCAAAAGGTTGTTCCCAGTCTGGGCAATGATGATGGGTGCTGTGACTAACCTATTCTTCAGTTCCTCAAAAGCAATCCTGCATTCATGAGAAAAAACAAAAGGGTGATCTTTTTCAAGTAACTTACAGAGAGGGTTTGATATTTTGGAGAAGTCTTTGATGAACCTCCGGTAAAAACCGGCGTGTCCAAGAAATCTTCTTATGGCCTTGACGGATGTTGGTGGAGGCAACTTTGCAATGACATCAACTTTAGCACGGTCTACCTCAATGCCTTTGCTTGAAACCCGGTGCCGTAGTACTATACCTTCTTGTACCATAAAATGGCACTTCTCCCAGTTCAGCACTAAATTTGTTTCCATACACCTTTGTAGCACTCTAGTCAGATTGGCAAGGCATTCGTCGAATGAATTCCCTACCATTGAGAAATCATCCATGAACACCTCCATAATGTCTTCTACCATGTCGGTGAAAATAGCCATCATGCACCTTTGGAATGTGGCAGGTGCATTGCATAATCCCAATGGCATCCTCCTGAAGGCGAAGACGCCATAAGGGCATGTGAAGGAGGTCTTCTCTCTATCTTCGGGGGCTATGGAGATTTAATTGTACCCTGAGTATCCATCAAAAAAGCAAAAGTGGGACCTCCCTACCAACCTGTCAAGTCAATGAAGGGAAGTGGGAAGTGATCTTTACGGGTGGCTAGATTCAACTTCCTGTAGTCCATGCATATTCTCCATCCGGTGACTGTTCTTGTTGAAATCAGTTCATTGTTATCGTTTTTCACTACCGTCATGCCTCCTTTCTTTGGCACACATTGGACCGGGCTAACCCAGTTGCTGTCTGAGATTGGGAAGATGATTCCCGTATCTAGCCACTTTATTACTTCCTTCTTCACCACTTCCTTCATGTTGGGGTTCAACCTTCTTTGATGTTCCCTGGAAGGTTTGTGTCCATCTTCCAGGAGAATTTTATGCATACAATAGGCTGGGCTGATCCCTTTATGTCTGCGATGGTCCACCCGATGGCAGTCTTGCATTCCTTGAGTACCTGTATAAGCTTTTGGGCCTGCACATCTAACAAACTAGATGAGATAATAACAGGTAACGTGGAGTTAGGACCTAGATACTCATACCCGAGATGTGATGGTAGTGGTTTAAGTTCAAGCTTCGGTGGCTCTTCTATGGATGTCTTTGCTAGTGGGCTTTCTCTTTTCTCTAAGTGTAGAGGTTCGAATTCGAGCTCTCTCTGCCAGAATCCCTTGCCTTCCAGAGATAATACCCATTCGGCCAAGCTTTCACCGTTTACCTCTTCCATGCTCATCAGGCATGCTTGAAGTGGATCATCAATAGGTAATTCTGCATCGTCGGTCTCCACTATCACATCAACCACATCAATGAGAGAGTAATTTGCGAACTCACTAGGACGCCTCATGGATTTTTGCACATTGAAGATGATCTCCTCATCATTCAACCTCATCTTTAGTTCCCCAGTTTCACAATCAATTATGTCTCTCCCGGTGGCTAGGAATGGTCTTCCCAGGATTATGGGAATTTCTTCGTCGACCTTGCAATAAAGAATAACAAAATCGGCGGGAAACACGAACTTCCCAACCTGGATTAGCACATCATCTATAATACCAAATGGACGCTTAACCGTCATGTCAGCAAGCTGTAAAAGCATAGAGGTGGGTTTGGCTCTCCCAATACCTAACCTCTTATAGATAACTAAGGTCATGAGATTAATGCTTGCCCCCAAATCACATAAAGCCTTAGTAAAGGCATAATTCCCTATAGTGCATGGGATGGTGAAACTACCTGGATCAGATAGCTTCTCAGCAATGGGTCTGGAGACTACTGCACTACAAGTTTGGGTGAGTGTAACTGTGGCCAAGTCTTGGAAATCAAATTTCCGCGACATCAAATCCTTCATCATCTTAGCATAACCAGGCATTTCTTTTAAAGCTTCAATTAATGGAATATTTACCTGGATTTTCTTGAGCATGTCGAAGAACTTTTTGTATTGCTACTCTTTCTGGTGTTTGGCCAACCTTTGGGGGAATGGTGGTGGAGGCCTCTTCTTCCCGGTGACTTGGGATTTTTCTTTTTCGATTACTATCTCATCAATCTGCTGCTCTACCTGTTCGGCTACTTTCTCCGTTCCCTGTTTTGCTTCTTTATTTTTAGCAACTGGCTGGACTATAACTTTTGTCAACCCTGTGGACTCATCCACTCCAATGGGCAATGGAGTGGATGTCTCAGCCTGTCTGTCGATTTTCTCACTTTCATTCTCAGTATCAAGATCTCTACCGCTTCTCAGAGTCACTGCCATCATCTGCTTTGGGATTTGGTCCTTCGGGTTTGTTTGTGTATCTGCAGGCAATGTCCTTTGAGGACGATTGTTGAGAGACATAGCAATCCGACCCACCTGTACTTCAATATTCTTGATGGTGGCATCATGTTCATCTATCCTCTCATTTGTTTTGGCATTTGACCCAATTACCTGCTGCATCATAGCTTTTAACTCTGCGAACCCATCGTCATGTCTACCCCCATGTGGTGGTGGAGGTGGATGATATCCCTACTGCTGATTGCCGAAATTCTGAGGTCTAGGATATGGGACCATGTTGTGTGGTGGCCTCATACCTGCTGCATTAAATTGGGGCTGGGGAGGTCTATACTGCATTGGAGCCTGTTGGCCCCAGTTTTGATTACCTTGTCGCTTCCCTCCATAGTTAGCCACATAGTTCATATCCTCATGCTGATGATGATGCTCTTGGTCTGCAGCCCATGGATTACCTATGGGTTGGCTAATGCAACATGTACGTAAACCACCATTGGTAGTGTCTACAATGTGAACCTGCTGCTTGACCCCTGATTCTTCCACCTTCTTTATTAGGATGCTCATTTGTGTCAATAGAGTTGCCATGTTCTCCTCTAGGGTGTTGGATGGATCCAGAGGTACAGAGTGTACTACTGGTGTGATAGGAGCATTCCTGGATGTCCACCCGGAATTTTGAGCCATCTTGTCTAGCAAATTTTGGCCCTCTCTCTAAGTCTTGCTCAGAAAAGCCCCACCCGCTGAAGCGTCTACAATGTTCTTCATGCTGTCTGAAAGCCCCATGTAGAATCTTTGGCCCAACATCTACTCAGGAATCCCATGATGAGGACACATAACAAGCATACCCTTGAATCTGCCCCAAGTTTCATGTAATGTTTCCATTGGTTTCTGCTTGAAGCTCACGATCTCATCAATTTGTTGAGCTGTCTTGTTAGGAGGATAAAACTTGTTGTGGAATTGTTTAACTAACTCCTCCCAAATTGTAATGTAGTTTATTGGGAGTGAGTTTAGCCATATATGTGCTGCTCCTGTAACTGAGAACGGAAAGAGTAGTAATCTGATAGCTTCCGGGGTTACATTCGGTTGCCTTTGTGTTTTGCATATTGATAGAAAGTTCTTGAGGTGTTGTTGTGGATCTTCAATCTGAGACCCAGAGAATAATCCCTTGTTTTGCAACAAGTGAAGCATGTTGTTGGTAATCTGGAAAGACTCAGCTTGAATTGTTGGCACAACGATGGCAGTTGCCAAATTATCCGTTGTGGGTTGTGCCCAGTCGAACAATGCACCTTCCTGTGCCTCCCGTGCCTCTTGCATATTTAGCCCGGCTTGCTGGTTTTGATCGTTTATGTCACTCATGTCGAAGTCTAGTTTGATTGGTTGTTGAGATTGTTGAATTTGTTTGATGGCTTTGTTACGTGCCCGGAAGGTTTGCTCGGCGTCTGAGAGTCCTTCAATTAGTTCTCCAGTCCTTGCAGATTTTCTAGGCATGCACCCGAATACCCAAATCAACAAACGTCAAAATATTCAATGTAGAGTGTAGAAAGAACCTGAATACACAAGAATCTTGAAGTTCTGGCAATGGCAATCGATAATTCCGTTAATTCCCCGGCAACGGCGCCAAAATTGATTCACGTCCAAGCAATGGTCGTAGTCATTATAACTTGGTCTAATAAGTCCAAGATCGATCCCACAGAGAATTAACCTATCAATCACAACTTTCACAACCCAAGAGTGCTTCCGAATCAAGTTCCCAAAATTTAGAATATCTTTGTATATGATTTTCGAACTACTACTTGCAAGAATTAAGAATTCTTAAAAGAAAGAATTGAATGTTGAATAAAAATAATATGGAGAAGGACTAAGGCATTGATTTCCCCTATTGATGGAATCCCTTATCGTTATGCTCTTACAAATTGTTAATATATTCTATCAATCATGAACGCTATGTGTATCGTAACCCTCTCCCGAGCAATTACAATAATTTACTAGTGCACTCTCTCGAGCTACCCTAGCTAGCTTTAATTTGAATAGTTCACTTAAGATTTCACCCAAGACTTCGTTATTCCTAACCCCGTCTTTACGCCTAAAGTTATAGATTCCTCTAATAACCTAGGTGTGGTGTTGTTCAATAATAAACCTAAATATGCACTCTTTTCCAAGTTATGCACACTAAATAGGCACCAGCTAATTGGGGATCCAACCAATTAACTACAATATGAACGAAGTTGAACAAATAGAAATCTAAGTCACAATTTGTAATCACATAAATGATAAGTTCATCACTCAATAGGTTCCATCAAAACCTTAGAATAGAATTTATCTACTCATGCTTGAAAAAACAAGAATAATAATTGAAATCATAAAGAAATACTTGATATAAAATAAAAAAAGCATTTGAGAGAAATCTCTCTTACTAAAAATCTTGCCAAAGTAATGAAATAAAGATAACATGCCTCTATGGGGCAAACTAGGACTTTAAATAGAGGTTTCTACGGCTAAAAACTAAGTTTGAGTACAATTGGGATAATTGTTGCGGCGCCTTCCGCGGTTCGTTCACGGCCGCGAGCGGACCGCGAACAGTCAAACTTCATAGGGCTTCATTATTTGCGGTTCATCCGCGGCCGCGAGTGAACCGCGGATGGGCAGTGCTGCGTATTTTTGACTACTTCTTCCAGCTCTTTTCACCTTAGCTCTTTTCTTGGCCTTTTCATCCACATATGACTTCAAAATACTCTTCTTAGCATCCATTGCATCACATGTACCTATAACACAGAAACAAACACTAATCAAAGCATTTTGTCAATACCATAACAAAGTGTGATTATTTAGGGTATAATTATAGTCAAATTCACCGATTATCAATAGGCTTATCTGGGCATATTTGGTAATTGCAAACTTTTGTTCGCGAATGCGAGGTACGTGCTTCAGGCATGGGCTATTATGGAATTCGCACCTTTTGATCCCTAAATCATTTAATGCCCGGGGAGGCTCGTTTGTAAAGATATCTTTGGCTTATTTTCAGTAGAGAGAACATTTTTGGAAGGTAGGGTTTTGCACACACACTTGGGTCTTGAAGATTGAAGCTTTTGGTTAAGAATTTCTTACCCATTTATGTTTATTTCTTCATCTCCTTGCTTTGTATTGATTATTTAAGTGTGTAGTATTTATTTCCAACACTTGAATCTTGTTTATGAGAATATTCATGTTTAAAGTGTGGATTAAATAACTTGTTGTGCTTATGTATTTGTTAGAGGATCTTGTTATTTGAATCCTAGATTGAATATATTGAATTTATTGTTGTGGGTTGTTTATTTGATTTTGATCTTAATTATTTTACTGCTCGGCCAACAGTGAAATATTATTTATGAACCTTGAATTAAACTTGATAGAGGAAATTCTTGGTTGCATATAAAATAAATAGAACAAGATTTGAATCTCGGGCATCGGGTGAAGGATTTGCAATTAAGATAGATATATACTTAGTTGCCTTGTTTGGTTGAAGCATAAGAGTTGTAAATGCGTTCTTTTTAATATTAATACCATAGACATATAGTTATTGATTTAACTTGGATAGATTCATAAGAACTCGAAAGATTCTTATGAATATTATTAACCTTATAATCAACAATCTGAATAGTTCAATAAATCAGTTATAAGTATGAAAAAAACATGATTACTAAAAATTTCATGACCACTTCAGTGTAATTCCGGAAGCAATCATATGTGTAGCCATTGATCATTTTACTTGTTTTCTAGTTTAGTTTATATTTTCGCATTTAAGTTTAAATACTTTTTCAATCACCATTCTTAGTGTTTGGCTTTGCATAATTAGCAATAATTTTCTTACATACCTAATCGCCTACACATTGTTCTCTGTGGGATTCGACCCCGACTCCTAGTTGGGTAAATTATATTGTTGCGACCGTATCTATTGCTTTTTAGCAGTCGATTTGGACGTCACCACCCGACCTTCCCGAACTACACTGACCTGATTCCTGTTTAGCCCAAGATATGTAGGCAACCTCTGAAGCAGGGTGCAGTCAAACAGTTTTCAAAATGTTTCTTACGGAATATGCATGTGGGCAAAAATCTCTCATTACTGCTCCTTTATCTTTGCACTGAAACTCTTCGTATTTCTAAGCAAAGAGGGGCAGCTGTGAGCACGTGATTTTTGCCCTGAGAAATAAATTCCAATATAAATATATAAATAAATACAAAAATAGTTTTTGGTGTGCAATTGTGTGATTTAATTGAAATACTTGTGTGTTTTCTTTTAAAAATAAATGTGAAATTAAAACTACAAAAGGAATCAATTAGAAAATATCACAAAAATATGAAAATTTAGAAAAAGCAACAAAAAAATACAAAATACCGGAAAACAAAAGAAAATGACACAAAATATCATAAAATTCCAGAAAAATCAAGAAAAATAGGAAATAAATACAAAAAGAGAAAAATGAAATACAAAAGAAAATACAAGAAATAATTAAAATACAAGACAAAAATACAAAAATGCAATACAATTTGGGCTATATAATGAAATATATATACAATTGATAAGCCCAAGCATATTAAGCCCAAAAGACCAGCCTGGTCTGCCCAGGCACATAGCCAAAACGATGGCGTATAAGCCATTTTAAATCTCAACTGTTGATAAAATCAATCCGACGGATCAGATGAGGCAACGTCATTAAAAATTAAATGACGCCGTGTTTGAAATAAATCCTGGCTGTTCAATAAGAATGATCAGACGGAGAACACTAAGTCTTATTAAAAGCTAAACGACGTAGTACAAGTGATTATTCTTGGCCATTCAAATTCAACATCCAACGGACATAAACAAATCTCTCATTTAACTAAACGGTTCCATCTAGAGGGAAGAGATCCTGGCCGTTGATCTTGGATAATCCAAGGGCCAGGATTGCACGAGACGGAGTGGGCATTAATAGCCCCATCTCTGTTCAATACACTTATACTCACATTCATTATACAACCCTAGTCGTCCCCTTTCTATCTCCTTCTTCCTTAGTCTCCCATGGAGACTGGCTGGACTGGCCTATAACAGCCACCGTCTCCGACTCAAGCAGCCATCAAACACCTCACCCTTTACCCACCAAACCCTACAACCACCACACACCCCCATCAAACAAAAACCCTTCTTCTTCTTGAAACTCCGATCGCCGGAACCCTAGCCGATGACCTCAAAAACTAAGAACTAGCCTTTGATATTAACACCATAAGACCACCTTGAGGATATATTTCACCTCATCTAGGTGGCTGGTCTCGAATGTTACCAGAACTCTTCAAATATAACAAAAAGGCTCGCCGGAACCCTACTCCGGCGAGCACCCAAAAACAACCTCACCCTAAAACCCCTAAACCAAGCCCCAGACCACCCCACACCTACCAAAACTCAAAAAATAGAAGCCTAATCAGAGAAGGCCAATAGTCAGAAGACTAAAAGTCTTCAAAATTTTGGAGATCTGTAAAGAAAGAAAGAAAGAAAGGAGAAACAAAGAAGAAAGAAAGAAAGAAAAGAAAGAAAGAAAAAAGAAGGAAAAAGAAAGCCCAAAAGCTAAGTTCTTTGTTCCTACTTTCCTTATTTATTTGATTCTGAAAATGTTTCCTTGATATGTTCTTGATATTCTTGAGAGCTTATCTCTTCTGCATGCTTAAGATCTAACTCTGTTTGTCACACATGCCTAAATCTGTTATAGTGTTCTTAGATTTCTTAATGTTTATTACGTATGAATCATGAGTAAATAGGCATGTTTATGTGTTTGTTCATGATGCTCTGTCTAAAATTAAGTTTTGATTATTTGGGATTCAACCATTATCAAACTTTCCCTCTGAATTCTGATTGATTGAAAGTTGATTTGCGATTAAAGCTATATGTGCAAAATAACATAAACTGACAATATTTGTAATTTGATTCATTTGTGAATCTATTTGGAATCTTTGGATGTTTTTGTGATTTAGGTCATGGTTGTAAAGATTTTGTGGTTATTTCTGAAAGCTAAAATATGTGGCTACTTCTGAAAGAATAAAGTTTGTTCGTTAAAGTGGCTATCTCTGTTATGAAGTGGTTATACTGATTTCTTAGTTGTATTAAGTGTTTTTTCTGAAAACTTATCTCTGTTAGTTAATTAATTGCCTTGTATTAATAAGTGGTTATATGTTAAATACTGGTTTGGGTCTGTTAAATGTGGATTAAATTTGAAAAGGGATTTGGGGTCTGAAATTAGCTAAGTCTTAAAATAGATATAAAGGTGGTTACTAATTAAATAATTCATAACCCTAGTCTGCAGACCTTAGTAGGTCGGATAAACTGAGATGAATAATAAGGGTATAACAGGAAATAATAAATGGCATTTCTGAAGATTTAATAGAGCCTATAGGGCTAAAAATGACTTTATTGCCTAGCATTTCTGTAATTACCTCCAAAACAAAGGGCAAATTGGGTATAGTTAAAAGGCATTCTTGTAATAAACCTTAGCAAGTAAGGGTAAATAGGTAAAACACACCTAATAGAACACTATAGAATTGCCTAGAACCTTCTATTAAGGGCTCTAAGGCATTTCGATACACTCTTAGTGAACTAAACTGTAAATAATTAAAAAGAATAAGGGGAGGGGAATGAAAATAACTTATTTGAATTTCCCCCCAATTCCCCCGAAAACAAGTCTATAAATAGGCCATTAGAGGGCCTGAAAAAGGGGTGGCACACACAGTTGAGGTCCAGATTTTCAAGTTTCAAAATTATATTCTGAAATTGGGGTTAGAATTTGAGTTCTGAAATTTGGTTCTATATACTACAATCCGTAGCTGATTAATTTGGGTATTAATTTGGGAGTTCCTGCTGGGTCTACTGTCCTTCAATTCATTTGGATTTTGCTTGAGCTCCTCGATTCTGCTTTGTTGATCTCCTGGATTTCTATATCTGGGATTCTGTTTGCTGTTCTGTTGCTGTTATTTTGCTGACTATTCTTCATCCCCAATGCCTAGACTCATATATTTGCTTTTGAATCACGTACACTTCTATTCCTGAAGATGTAATCGCAATTATGTTAAAGAAATGAAGTTGCATGATTTATTGGCTAAATGTGTTTCTATTTCTTCTTCTTTAATTCGTAATTGAATTTCCTAGAATCATTGTAATTCATCAGGATCGTTTGTAATAATTAACTACTATATGAGGATTGATATAGACTAAAATAGAGTAGTTAGTATAGTAGTGATACGTAGTTAGAAATAGTTATCACCTAACCTAAGTTCAAAACGGGCTAATACAAAGTTAATACATCTATAATATATAAATTGGTAATTAACTACTTCTATTAGTTAAGTTCCGAATCAGGATCGATTAGTTTAGAAAAAGGGAATAAGTGGATAAATTTCAAACTGCTATGTTATCTAGTCTCACTTAACAATGATTTACTTATAGGATAATTTAGAGTTTTGTAGTTGATAATAATTCAAGCCTGTCCAGTTAATGTTTCCATATTGTTTTCCTTTAATTAAAAAACAAATAAGCTTACAATTAGCATTCTAATAACTACCAACGTATCTGAAATAATAAAACTAATACCAAAGTTCTATCCTTTGGATGTTCAGTTAGTTATTAGGATTTGAGTTTAGTAGTGATTGATATGTAATTTGATACTTTTCTGAAATAATATGAATCTTACTGGCTTCTTCTGTCATTTGAGGAACATTTGTTTAAATTTTATGTTAAAGTTGCAAATATGTTCTATATTTCGTCTATTTTCTCTGGGCCTGGTCATGAATACAGGCCCAGAGTTGATCAACTTTACATATGGGTCCTCGAGTGGGGATACTAACATACACTGGGCTTCAGAGGCCCGTTTGCCCACAATGGATTGTTAAAGTAGTCCAAAAGTCCAGGCCTTAGTAGTAAATAATTGGCCTGGACCTTGTACTAACTAGTTTAGAAACAATACAAAACCATATTCTAATTAGGAAGAAAAAAATAGAAATAGCAAAATGTAACGACCCGGCCGGTCGTTTTTTGAAATTTACACCCAGATCCCTAATTTAATTGTTCCCCTAAGTTCAGTTATGCTATTTTAGTTTGCCGGGAGGTTCGGTTTTTTGGAGTGTTTTGGGACACTTAGTCCCTAAATGAGAGCCTTACGATTTAAAAATGGCCCGTATTTGGAATAGTGTTAAGACAACCTCGAAACAAAAATCTGATGGTTCCATTAGCTCTGTTAGGTGATTTCAGGGTTGGGAGCGCGTTTGGAATGTATTTTGGAGTTCTGTAGATCAATTAGGCTTGAAATGCCGAAGTTTGAAATTTTTAGAAATCTGATCGATAGGTGAGTTTTTGATCCGGGAGTCGGAATTAGCTTCGTTAGGTGATTTTGGATATGTCTGCAAATTTTCAGGTCATTTGAACATCGTTTGGTCGGGTTTTTGATAGCATGTATTTTTCGGAAGTTTTGGATGAAACTTAGGCTTGAATCCGCTTTGATTTGGTGATTTTCGTGTTTAAGGGTGTTGTAACGACCCGGCCGGTCATTTTAGAAAATAACGCCCCAATCCCCAATTTAACTATTCCTCTAAGTTCATTTCTGCTATTGTGGTTTGTTGGGAGAGTCGGTTCTGGAATTCGGAGTGTTTTGGGACACTTAGTCCCTAATTAGGAGCCTTATAATTGAAAAATGGCATGTAGCCGGAACAATGTTAAGACGACCTCGGAACGTAAATCCGATGGTTCCATTAGCTCCGTTAGGTGATTTCGGGGTTGAGAGCGCGTTCGGAATGTATTTTGGAGGTCCGTAGCTCAATTAGGCTTGAAATGCCGAAGTTTGAAATTTTGGCGAAACCGAACGATAGGTGAGATTTTGATCCGGGGGTCAGAATGGAATTTCGACAATTCTTGTAGCTTCGTTATGTGATTTTGGATATTTCCACAAATTTTCAGGTCATTCGGACGTCGTTTGGTCGGGTTTTAGATCGAATGTGTAATTCGGAAAGTTTTAAGGAATTTAGGCTTGAATTCGATGTGAATTATGGGTTTTGATGTTGTTAGACGTGTTTTGAGGATTTGGAACAAGTTCGAATAAGGTATTAGGATGTGTTGGTGTATTTGGATGAGGTCCCGGGGGCCTCGGGGTGATTTCGGATGGTTAAACGGGGTGAAAACATGGATGATTGCAGGTTTGGGTTGCTGTTCTGTTGTTTTCACCACTGCGGAAATGGAACCGCAGAGGCGAGCCCGCTGAAGCGGAAGTTGGGCGCGGAGGCGGAATGGTTCACAGGAGTAGACTTTCGTCCGCTGAGGCGCCACGGCTGGTGCGGAAGGCATGACCGCAAAAGCGGTTGGGGTCCCTCAAGTTAAGAGACCGTAGAAGTGGATGGCTGCTTGCTTAAGCGAGTCCGCAGAAGCGAACTCCTATTTGCAGGAGCGGAAAATTCCGCAGGAGCGGTTCCGCAGAAGTGGAAAATAGTCCGCAGAAGCGAAAATCGCAGAGGGTTTAATTATATCAGAAGTTAGAAATTTTAGAAACGTTCCAAACATTGAGGGCTCGACTTAAGGGGCGAATTGGGCGATTTTGAAGGAGAATTCGAGGGGTTTCTTCAGGTAATCAATTATGGACTCAAATTATGATTGTTGTTGATAATATTATGCGAGTTTTTCATGAAAATGGAGGAATTTGGGGTATTTAATGGGGGTTTTCACCCTAGGCTTAAACTTTAGAAAATCAAAGGTTTGAATGGGCAAATGGAATCCGAATTTAGTAAACTTTATATGCTTAGACTCGTATTGAGACGAGGGTTCCGAATATGTAACTTTCGTGTTTTTTTGAGTGGCGTACCAAAAGTCAGGTTTTGACAACTTGTGGGTTTTGGTGTATTTTGAGTTGTTTTGATTGGGTAATGCCCATTTGGCCTATTTTGATGTGATTCTATTGATTTTTATCCGATACTACACCTGTGGAGGCTGACATTCACGGCAAGAGAGTTGTCTCTTAGCGGTTTTGTACCGGAGTTGAGGTAAGTGGCTTGTCTAACCTCGTGTGGAGGAACTTTCACCCCTAGGATATTATGTGATAGTTTAAATGCCTTGTACGCGAGGTGACGGGCTTGTACATGCACTGGTTGTTGTAATACACACTTTACTTGGGTGGTCCGATTGTGATATTCCTGCTCTTAGCTGATTAAATCGTTACTTTTACCCGGTATTAGTTAGTAAAGCATGATTAGCTAGGATTTAACTGTCTAATTGCCTAATTGTCTTACTTGAACTTCTTGATAATTGTTGGCACTAGTTTCGGTGAAGTTGTATTTAAGCATATTATATTCTCTCTGTGTGTTTTCTTTATTTTGTTGTGTTGGTGGACTACGGGTTCGATTTCCGGAGATCCCAGGGCTGTGGGTTCGATTCCTAGAGACCCGGAGTGATATTGTTTGTGGACTGCGGGTTCGATTCTCGGAGATCCGAAGTTATTGATACATTATTGAGATATGGACTGCGGGTTCGATTCCCGGAGATCCCGAGTTATTGATATATTATTGAGATATGGACTGCGGGTTCGATTCCCGGAGATCCTAAGATCATTGAGACATATCTTGAGGTATGGGCTGCGAGTTCGATTCCCGGAGACCCAGAGATACAGTATCGGGACTGCGGGTTAAATTCCCGTAGCTCCTGGATTGTTGATTATAGAAAGGGACTGTGGGTTCAATTCCCACAGGTCCTAGACTTGTTAATTGAGTTTTGTTACTTGTTTTTAGTTTAATTGTAGATGGTTGGAGTAATCACTTTATTGTTGTTATTTCAGATTTATTATCATTAAAACTGCTTATTATTGTTATTATCATTTTGTTATTGTTTCTCTCAGTAGGGCCCTGACCTTCCTCGTTACTACTCCATCGAGGTTAGGCTTGACAGTTACTGAGTACCGCCGTGGTGTACTCATGCTACTCTTCTTCACACTTTTGTTGTGCAGATCCAAGTACGCCAGGACAAGCCTATACTAGGTGATATCAGCCGCACATTTGGAGACCTCGAGGTATGATCTGCTACGTCCGCGGATCCGGAGGCCCTCCTTCTATTCTGATAGTTCTAGTAGATGTTTTTCCTTCATTTCGTTGTTTTAGATACTCTTTACACATAGAGCCACAGTTGTATTTCTTTTAGTCTGTGTTACCCGTGGGATTCCGGGTCTTGGTGGCATTTTTTATACAATGTGTTGACGAGTGTATGTGCCAAGCGGCATGGTTTACATTCTTAATTATATCGTTTTTCTGTTATTTCTTGTTTATAGTTCATAACTTGTATATTCCGCAATGTGTTAGGCTTACCTAGTCGCGGGGACTAGGTGTCGTCATGACATGTTCACAATTGGTGAACTAGGGTTGTGACAAGTTGGTATTAGAGCTCTAGGTTCATAGGAGTCACGGGACACAGACCGGTTACTTAGAGTCTCGCTGATCGATACAGATACGTCTGTATTTATCTACGAGAGGCTATGTAACTATTGAGGAAACTCTTCATTTCTTTTGGATTCCTTGTCGTGCGACATTTTTTGCACCAAATCTAAACTACTGCTTTCTATTCTCTCACAGATGGTGAGGACACGTGCCACTCGCGACGATCACGTACCCGCACCCCCTGTTGCAGCCGTCAGAGGCCGAGGCCGAGGTAGAGGACGAACACGCGCCCGAGGTACAGCCACAGCACCCGCACGCGCTGCCGCTGAGGTACCACAGGTGGATCAGGTTGGAGCGCAGGCACTTGGTACACCGACTACAGCTACTACTACTCCAGCACTCCAGAAGACCCTGGCCCAGTACATGAGTATGTGTACCACTTTAGCCCAGGCAGGACTGCTTCCTCTCGCTGCAGCTACATCCCAGGCCGGGAGATGGGCCCAGACTCCCGCAGCCGCAACACCTGAGCAGCGAGTGCCAGTGGGATAGGTTCCGGAGATTATGGTTATGCCTCCTGCTGCCCCAGCACAGCCTGGAGGTGGGCCAGCTGCCTCTAAGGAGGAGCAGCGTAGATTGGAGAGGTTCAAGAAATATGACCCTCCAGTGTTCAGTGGTTTGGCTTCACTGGAGGAGTGTCATCGCATTCTTCGTACCATGGGGATTGTGGAGACCAGCGGGATTTCCTTTACTGCTTTTTAGTTTCGTGGGACCGCTTATGATTGGTGGCGCACGTATGAGTTGGATAGTCCGGAGGAGTCCGCTTCGTTGACCTGGACGCAGTTTTCAAATCTGTTTTTGACGGAGTTTGTTCCCCAGAGCCTTAGGGATTCTTGACGCTCGGAGTTTGAGTGATTGCGACAGGGCTCCATATCAGTATCAGATTATGCTATCAGTTTTACCCGTCTAGCTAAACATGCACCGGCTTTGGTAGCCACGGTCCGGGAGAGGGTGCGGAGATTTATTGAGGGCCTGATTCTACCGATCTGGTCCAGCATGGCTAGGGAGTTGGAGACGGATATACCTTATCAGTAGGCGGTGAGCATTGCCGGGAGGATCGAGAGTATGCTCCCTAGAGAGCGGGGAGAGAGGGAGGCCAAGAGGTCTTGTGAGTCGGGCCATTCCTCTGGTGCCCGCACTTCAGCAGCCGGTCGTTTTGGCAGGGGTTATTCCGGTCGACCAGTTCACTCAGCTTTGCCAGCAGCCAGTAGTACTCTAGCTCTTCCAGCACCTCAGGAGCTTATTATGCTCCCCCAGTTTCCAGTGCACCTCATGCGCGAGGTCCTTCCAGGGTCAGGCTAGAGGGGGTGAGACCGGTCAGTCACAGCCACCGCGTCCTCCCAGAGCTTGCTTAGAGTGCGAGGATACTCGCCATCTGGTTAGGGAGTGCCCCGGGCGTAGGAGGGGAGCACCTCATCAGTCTTTGCAGCCTCAACGTGGTTCTAAAGGCCAGCAGGCCATCATTCCAGTTCCAGTTGCCACTCCACCTGCCCAGCCATCCAGGGGCGGGGATCAGGGTGCCAGAGGCCGCCCTCAAGAGAGGGGACAGGCCAGATTCTATACTATTCCTGATCGCGTCACAGCTGTTGCATCTGATTCTGTTATCACAGGTATTATTCTGGTTAGTCACTGGGTGGCATCGGTTCTATTCGACCCTGGTTCCACTTTTTCATATGTGTCATCCTATTTTGCTTTTCATCTGGGTGTGCCTCGGGATTCTTTGAGTGCCCACATTTATATTTCCACTCCGGTGGGAGATTCTTTAGCTATGGACCGTATGTATCGGTCGTGTTTGGTTACCATTTGTGGTTTTGAGACCAGAGCGGATCTATTGTTGCTCAGGATGGTCCATTTTGATATTACTCTGGGCATGGACTGGTTGTCGCCCCATTATGCTATTCTTGATTGTCACGCCAAGACCGTGACGCTGGCTATGCCAGGCATTCCACGCATTGAGTGGAGTGGTACTCTAGATCACAACCCTAGCCGTGTTATTTCCTTTCTCAGAGCTCAGCGTATGGTTGAGAAGGGGTGTGCTGCTTATCTAGCCTATGTGCGGGATGTCGGTATTGACACTCCCTCTATTGATTCTGTTCCTGTGGTACGTGACTTTGCTGATGTATTTCTAGCTGATCTCCTGGGCATGCCGCCCGATAGAGTTATTGATTTTGCTATTGATTTGTTGCCGGGCACTCAGCCCATTTATATTCCAACGTACCGTATGGCTCCTCCTTAGTTGAAGGAGTTGAAGGATCAGTTACAGGAGTTATTGGGTAAGGGTTTTATTCGACCCAGTGTTTCGCCTTGGGGTGCTCCTGAGTTGTTTGTGAAGAAAAAGGACGGTTCTATGTGTATGTGTATTGACTATCATCAGTTGAACAACGTTACAGTGAAGAACCGGTATCTTTTACCTCGCATTGATGATTTGTTTGACCAGCTACAGGGCGCACATGTGTTTTCTAAGATTGATTTGCGCTCTGGGCATCATCAGCTGAAGATTCGGGAGCTAGATATCCCGAAGACTGCCTTCAAGACTCGGTATGGTCACTATGAGTTTCTCGTGATGTCTTTTGGGCTGAGTAATGCCCCAGCAGCCTTTATGCATTTGATGCACAATGTGTTCATGCCATATCTGGACTCGTTCGTGATTGTTTCCATTGATGATATTCCAGTATATTCCCGGAGTCGGGAAGAGCACGAGCAGCATTTGAGGATAGGGCTTCAGATTCTTAATGAGAAGCAGCTATATGCCAAGTTCTCTAAATGTGAATTCTGGTTGAGTTCAGTGGCATTCTTAGGCCCCGTGGTGTCGAGTGATGGTATTCGAGTGGATCCGAGGAAGGTAGAGGTCGTGCAGAGTTGGCCCATACCCTCCTCCGCTACTGAGATTCGTAGTTTCCTTGGTTTGGTGGGCTATTACCGTCATTTCGTAGAGGGGTTCTCCTCGATCGCAGCACCTATGACCAGATTGACCCAAAAGGGTTCCCCTTTTCAGTGGACAGATGAGTGTGAGGCGAGCTTTTAGAAGCTCAAGACAGCTTTCACTTCGGCCCCAATATTGATGTTGCCTACAAGTTCGGGGTCCTATACAGTATATTGTGATGCCTCACGAGTTGGACTCGGTGCAGTATTGATGCAGGATGGTAGGGTGATTGCCTACGTGTCCAGATAGCTGAAGGTGCATGAGAAGAACTATCCTGTTCATGATTTGGAGCTAGCTGCCATTATTCGTGCCTTGAAGATTTGGCGTCATTATTTGTATGGAGTTCCTTGTGAGATCTACACTGATCACCGGAGCTTGCAGCACTTTCTTAAGCAGAAGGACTTGAATATGTGTCAAAGGAGATGGTTGGAGCTACTGAAGGACTATGATATCACTATTCTCTATCATCGGGGAAGGCTAATATAGTCGCCGATGCCTTGAGTCGTCAGGCAGAGAGTTTGGGGAGTTTGGCATATCTACCAGCTTCGGAGAGGCCTATGGCTATTGATGTTCAGGCTTTAGCCAGACAGTTTGTTAGACTAGATCTTTCGGAGCCCAGCCGGATTCTGGCATGTGTGGTTTCTCGGTCTTCTCTACTTGACCGCATCAGGGGGCATCAGTTCGACGACCCTCATTTGCTTGTCCTTCAGGATAGAGTTCGGCATGGTGATGCTCGAGATGTTACTATTGGGGATGATGGAGTTATGAGGATGCAGGGGCGTATTTGTGTGCCCAATGTAGATGATCTTCGAGAGCTTATTCTAGTAGAGGCCCATAGCTCGCGGTATTCCATCCATCCGGGTGCCGCAAAGATGTATCAGGACCTGAGACAACATTACTGGTGGAGGCGGATGAAGAGGGATATAGTTGATTATGTTTCTAGATGCCTCAACCGCCAGCAGGTGAAGTATGAGCATCAGCGTCCGGGTGGATTGATGCAACAGATTGAGATTCCAGAGTGGAAATGGGAGCGCATCACCACGGACTTTGTGTCTGGACTTCCACGGACTATTAGGAAGTTTGATTCCATTTGGGTTATTGTGGACCGACTGACCAAGTCCTCCCATTTTATACCGGTGAGCACTACTTATTCATCGGAGCGACTGGCGGAGATCTATACCGGGGAGATAGTTCGGCTGCATGGTATTCCAGTTTCCATCATTTCGGATAGAGGCACTCAGTTCACTTCACGGTTCTGGAGAGTCGTACAGCGGGAGTTAGGCACTCGGGTGGATCTTAGCACATCGTTTCACCCCTAGACTAATGGTCAGTCCGAGCGCACTATTCAGATTTTGGAGGATATGCTCCATGCGTGCGTGATTGAGTTTGGAGGTTCATGGGATCACTTTTTGCCATTGGCGGAGTTTTCTTACAACAACAGTTACCAGTCTAGTATTCAGATGGCACTGTATGAGGATCAGATGGCACCGTACGAGGCTCATGGGTTGGTTCGAGCCGGGCGAGGCCAGGCTGCTAGGTACTGATATGGTTCAGGATGCAATGGACAAGGTCAAGGTGATTCAGGATAGACTTCGTGCAGCCCAGTCTAGACAGAAGAGTTATGCGGACAAGAAGGTTCGCGATGTGGCTTTTATGGTTGGTGAGCGGGTTCTGCTTCGAGTCTCGCCCATGAAGGGCGTTATGAGGTTTGGGAAGAAAGGGAAGCCGAGTCCTAGATTTATTGGCCCTTTTGAGATTTTGAGGCATGTTGGGGAGGTTGCTTTTGAGTTGGCCTTACCTCCCAGCCTAGCCGGAGTCCACCCCGTATTTCATGTCTCTATGCTCCGGAGATACCATGGAGACTCGTTGCATGTTATAGATTTCACTTCTGTTCAGCTAGACGAGGATCTGTCTTATGTTGAGGAGCCAGTAGCCATTCTAGACAGGCAAGTCAGGAAGCTAAGGTCAAAGAACATCGCTTTAGTAAAGGTTCAGTGGCAGGGTCAGCCGGTCTAGGAGGCGACTCGGGAGACCGAGCAGGATATGCACAGCCAGTACCCTCATCTCTTCACCACTCCAGGTATGTTTCCTATGCTCGTTCGAGGACGAATGAATCTTTTAAGTGTGGGAAGATGTAACGACCCGGCCGGTCGTTTTAGAAAATTACGCCCCAATTCCCAACTTAACTGTTCCCCTATGTTCATTTCTGCTATTCTGGTTTGCCGGGAGAGTCGGTTCAGGAATTCGGAGTGTTTTAGGACACTTAGTCCCTAATTGGGAGCTTTATAGTTGGAAAATGGCCCATAGTCGGAATAGTGTTAAGACGACCTCGGAACGGAAATTCGATGGCTCCATTAGCTCCGTAGCTGATTTCGGGGTTGGGAGCGCGTTCGGAATGTATTTTGGAGGTCCGTAGCTCAATTAGGCTTGAAATGCCGAAGTTGAAAATTTTGGCGAGTCCGAACGATAGGTGAGATTTTGATCCGGGGGGCGATATGGACTTCTGACAATTCCTGTAGCTTTGTTATGTGATTTTGGATATGTCCGCAAATTGTCACGTCATTCGGACGTCATTTGGTCGGGTTTTAGATTGAATGTGTAATTCAGAAAGTTTTAAGGAATTTAGGCTTGAATTTGATGTGAATTATGGGTTTTGATGTTGTTAGACGTGTTTTAAGGATTTGGAACAAGTTCGAATAAGGTATTAGGATGTGTTGGTGTGTTTGGATAAGGTCCCCGGGGCCTCGGGGTGATTTCGGATGGTTAAACTGGGGAAAACATGGAAGATTGCAGGTTTGGGTTGCTGTTCTGTTGTTTTCGCCCCTGCGGAAATGGAACCGCAGAGGCGAGCCCGTTGAAGCGGAATTTGGGCGCGGAGGTAGAATGGTTCGCAGGAGCGGACTTTCTTCCGCTAAGGCGCCACCAATGGTGCGGAAGGCATGACAGCAGAAGCGGTTGGGGTCCCTCAAGTGAAGAGACCGCAGAAGCGGATGGCTGCTCGCTTAAGCGAGTCCGCAGAAGCGGACTCCTATTTACAGGAGCAGAAAGTTCCGCAGGAGCGGAAAGTTCCGCAGGAGCGGTTCCGCAGAAGCGGAAAATAGTTCACAGAAGCGAAAATTGTAGAGGGTTTAATTATATCCGAAGTTAGAAATTTCAGAAACATTCCAAACATTGAGGGCTCAGCTTAAGGGCCGAATTGGGCGATTTTGAAGGAGAATTCTAGGGGTTTCTTCAGATAATCAATTATGGACTCAAATTATGATTGTTGTTGATAATATTATGCACGTTTTTCATGAAAATGGAGGAATTTGGGGTATTTAATGGGGGTTTTCACCCTAGGCTTAAACTTTAGAAAATCAAAGGTTTGAATGGGCAAATGGAGTCCGAATTTAGTAAACTTTATATGCTTAGACTCGTATTGAGACGAGGGTTCCGAATATGTAAATTTCATGATTTTTCGAGAAGCGTACCGAAAGTCGGGTTTTGACAACTTGTGGGTTTTGGTGTATTTTGAGTTGTTTTGATTGGGTAATGCCCAATTGGCATATTTTGATGTGATTCTATTGATTTTTATTTGATACTACACTTGTGGAGGCCGACATTCATGGCAAGAGAGTTGTCTCTTAGTGGTTTTGTACCTGAGTTGAGGTAACTGGCTTGTCTAACCTCGTGTGGGGGAACTTTCACCCCTATGATATTATGTGATAGTTTAAATGCCTTGTACGCGAGGTGATGGGCATGTACATGCGCTGGTTGTTGTAATTCACACTTTACTTGGGTGGTCCGATTAGTGATATTCCTGCTCTTAGCTGATTAAATCGTTACTTTTACCCGCTTTTAGTTAGAAAAGCATGATTAGCTAGGATTTTACTGTCTAATTGCCTAATTGTCTTACTTGAACTTCTTGATAATTGTTGGCAGTAGTTTTGGTGAAGTTGTAGTTAAGCATATTATATTCTCTCTGTGTGTTTTCTTTATTTTATTGTGTTGGTGGACTGCGGGTTCGATTCACGGAGATCCCAGGGCTGTGGGTTTGATTCCCATAGACTAGGAGTGATATTGTTTGTGGACTGCGGGTTCGATTCCCGGAGATCCGGAGTTATTGATACATTATTGAGAAATGGACTGCGGGTTCAATTCCCGGAGATCCTGAGTTATTGATATATTATTGAGATATGGACTGCGGGTTCGATTCCCGGAGATCCTGAGATCATTGAGTCACATCTTGAGGTATGGGTTGCGGGTTCGATTCCCGGAGACCCAGAGATACTATATCGGGACTTCGGGTTAAATTCCCGTAGCTCATGGATTGTTGATTAAGTGGGACTGTGGGTTCAATTCCCACAGGTCCTGGACTTGTTGATCGAGTTTTGTTGAGTTGGTTACTTGTTGTTAGTTTAATTGTGGACGGTTGCAGTAATCACTTTATTGTTGTTATTTCAGATTCATTATTATTTAAATTGTTTATTATTGTTATTATCATTATGTTATTGTTCTCTCGGTAGGGCCCTGACCTTCCTCGTCACTACTCCATCGAGGTTAGGCTTGGCACTTACTGAGTACCGCCGTGGTGTACTCATGCTACTCTTCTGCACACCTTTGTTGTGCAGATCCAGGTACATCAGAGCAGGCTCGTACTAGGTGATTCCGCAGCTTTCTGGGAAACCTCGAGGTATGATCTGCTACGTCCGCGGATCTAGAGGCCCTCCTTCTATTCTGATTGTTCTAGTAGATGTTTTTCCTTCATTTCGTTGTTTTAGATACTCTTTACACATAGAGCCACATTTGTATTTCTTTTAGTCTGTGTTACCCGTGGGATTCCGGGTCTTGGTGGCATTTTTTATACAATGTGTTGACGAGTGTATGTACCAAGCGGCATGATTTATATTCTTAATTATATCATTTTTCTGTTATTTCTTGTTTATAGTTCATAACTTGTATATTCCGCAATGTGTTAGGCTTACCTAGTCGCGGGGACTGGGTGCCGTCATGACATATTCACGATTGGTGAACTAGGGTTGTGACATGTGTGTTTTTATGATATGAACTAGTTCTTATCGTGTTTTGGAGTAGGTTGTTGGTTTTCATTGGGGTCCCGGGGGCCTCGGTCCAAATTCGGGGTTCCAAACGGACCATTTCGTGCCAAAATGCATAGCTGATTCTACTGCAATAATATTGCAGACAATGTGTGCTTTGCGATCGCTAAGAGTTTCATGTGATTGCGTAATGCAATATTTGGGTGCATCGCAATCGCGAGGTTCTGTCTGTCATCGCGTAAGGCAAGGCTTGAATGCAATGCGATCGCGGTTGAGTTCACGCGATAGCGTAAGGTGGAGTCTGGACGCAGTGCGATCGTGGGGCTGGTGTTGCGATCACGTAGAGGTGTAAAGTTGGTCACTGCGATCGCGGGCCAAAGGCTGCGATCGTGTAGAAGGAAAATCAGGCCGCCAGAAATTTGTGCTCTGCGATCGCGTGCCAATGGCTGCGATCGCGTAGAGTAATGAGGCCTGGCAGTAAGTTTAAGTCCAGAACATTTCATCCGCGACCATTTACACAAAAACCTCCATTGTTGAGTTCTAAGAGAGAAAATTGATGGGAATTGAAGGGGATTTCACCGGGTAATCATCGGAGGTAAGTTTTATGGTCCAAATACGTGTTTTTATCTTAGAATCTTCCTCTATTTCACTGAAATTAGAAGAATTAATGAGGGGTTTTTGCCCTAAGCCTGGGTTATGGTAAATAGTCGATTTGAATAGGCAAACGGAGTCCGATTTTGGTAAGTTTTATATGTATGGACACATGTTGAGATAAGGAATCCGAAAATGTAGCTTTTGTAATTTTTCGAGAAGTGTACCGAAAGTCAGGTTTTGGCAACTTTGTGATTTTTGGTGTAATTCAAATTATTTCGATTGGGTAATGCCTATTTGGCCTATTTTGATGTATTTCTATTGATTTTGATCAGATTCTACACCTGTGGAGGCTGATACTTATGGCAAGAGAGTTATATCTTAGCGGTTTCGTACCGGAATTGAGGTAAGTGGCTTGTCTAACCTCGCGTGGGGGAACCTTCTCCTCTAGGACATTATGTGTTAATTTAAATGCCTTGTAAGCGAGGTGACGGGCGTGTACATGCGCAGATTGTTGGAAATCATCCTACTTGAATTGTTCAAATCGTGATATTCTTGTTATTTAATTGATTAAATTGTGACATTTACCTGACATTCGTTAGAAAAGCATGGTTTGATAGGATTATCTGTCTAAGTGACTACTTGTCTTACCTGAACTTCCTGAAACTTGTTGATGCTGGTTTTGGTGTGAATTGTAGTTATGTATTTCATATTTCTCTATGTTTTTCCCCTTATTGATTGTGTTTGTGATTGTGGACTGCGGGTTCAATTCCCGGAGATCCAAGGGCTGCGGGTTTGATTCCCGGAGACCTAGAGTTGTAGCGTTTGTGGACTGCGGGTTCAATTCCCGGAGATCCAAGGGTTGCGGGTTCAATTCCCGGAGACCCTGAGTTTATTGAGATACGGACTGCGAGTTCGATTCCCGGAGATCCTGATATATTGAGATACGGACTACGGGTTCAATTCTCGGAGATCCAAGGGCTGTAAGTTCTATTCCCGGAGACCCAGAGTTATTTAGATACGGACTGCGGGTTCAGTTCCCGGAGATCCTGAGTTATTGAATGTAGAGAGGGACTGCAAGTTCAATTCCCAGAGATCCTGAACTTGTTGATTTGGATTTATGTTGTGTTGGTGACTCTTTGTTAGCTTAATTGTAGATGGTTGCAGTATTGACTTTATTGTTGTTATTTCAGTCTCACTCTTATTTAAATTGCTCGATTTTATTATTATTATTATTATGTTATTGTCTCTCGGTAGGGCCCTAACCTTTCTCGTCACTACTCCATCGAGGTTAGGCTTGGCAGTTACCGAGTATCGCCGTGGTGTACTCATACTACTATTCTGCACACTTTTGTTGTATAGATCCAGGTACATCAGATCAGGCACATTTCAGGTGATCTAGCAGCACTTCAGGAGATTCGAGGTAGGATCTGCTACGTCCGAGGATCCGGAGAGTCCCCTTCTATTCTCAGTAGTGATAGCAGTTATTTCCCTTATTCTCGTTGTATAGACCTTCTTGATGTGTAGAGCCATAGTTGTACTCTTTCTTAGTCTGTGTTGCACGTGGGTTTCCGGGTCTTGGTAGTATGTTGCCTAGTGATATTTGGCGAAGTGTATATGCCGAGCGGCACTTATTACATTTCATTTACATTATTCTGCTGTTATCTTATCCTGTTGTTCATGAAATTGTATATTTTGCATCGTGTTAGGCTTACCTAGTCGCGAAGACTGGGTGCCGTCATGACAGGTTCACGATTGGTGAACTGGGGTCGTGACAAGTTGGTATCAGAGCTCTAGGTTCATAGGATTCACGGGACACAGACCGGTTACTTAGAGTCTTCTTGATCGATATGGAGACGTCTGTATTTATCTAAAAGAGGCTATGTAACTGTTTAGGAAACTCTTCATTTCTTTTGGATTCCTTGTCGTGCGATATTTTGTCACCAAATCTAAACTTTTGCTTTCTATTCTGTCACAGATGGTGAGGACACGTGCTACTCGTGAGGATCAGGCACACGCGCCACCTGCTGCCATCGCCAGAGGCCGGGGCCGAGGTAGAGGACGAGGACGCGCCCGAGGTGTAGCCACAGCACCCGCGCGCGCTGCCGCTAAGGTACCACAAGGCAGGCCAGGTTAGAGCGCGAGCACCTGGTACACCAACTACAGCTGCTACTACTCCAGCACTATAGGAGACCCTTGCCCAGTTCATGAGTATGTATACCACTTTAGCTCAGTCAGGGTTACTTCCTCTCACTGCAGCTACATCTCAGGCTGGGAGAGGGGCCCAGACTCCCGCAGCCGCTACACCTGAGTAGCGAGTGCCCGTGGGGCAGGTTCCAGAGATTATTACCATGCCTCCTGCCGCCCTAGTACTGCCCGAAGGTGGGCCAGCTACCTTCGAGGACGAGCAGCGTAGATTAGAGAGGTTCAAGAAATATGATCCTCCAGTGTTCAGCGGGTTGGCTATAGATGATGCATTGGGATTTTTGGATAAGTGTCATCGTATCCTCCATACTATGGGGATAGTGGAGACCAGCGGGGTTTCCTTCACTACTTTTCAGCTTCTTGGGGCCGCTTATGATTGGTGACGCACGTATGAGTTGGATAATCCAGATGAGTCTGCCTCATTGACCTGGACGCAGTTTTCTGATATGTTTTTGAGGGAGTTTGTTCCCCAGAACCTTAGGGATTCTTGGCGATCGGAGTTTGAGCGGTTGCGTCAGGGCTCCATGACAGTATCGAGTATGCTATTAGTTTCACCTGTCTAGCCAGACATGCACTGGCCTTGGTAGCCACGGTCCGGGAGAGAGTGCAAACATTTATTGAGGGCCTTATTCCACTGATCCGGTCCAGCATAGCTAGGGAGTCGGAGATAGATATACCGTATCAGCAGGCGGTGAGCATTGTCAGCAGGATCGAGAGTATGCTCCCTAGAGAGCAAGGAAAGAGGGATGCCAAGAGGTCTTGTGAGTCGAGCCATTTCTGTGGTGCCCGCATTTCAACAGCCGGTCGTTTTGGAAGGGGTTATTCAGGTCATCTAGTTCATTCAGCATTGCCAGCAACCGATAGTACTCCAACTCTTCCAGCACCTCAGGAGCCTTATTATGCTCCCCCAGTTTCCAGTGCGCCTCCTGCGCGGGGTACCTCTAGGGGTCAGTCCAGCGGAGGCGAGGCCGGTCAGTAATAACCCCGCATCCTCCCAAGGCTTGTTTTGAGTGCGGGGATACTCGCCATCTGGTTAGGGAGTGCCCTAGGCGTAGGAGAGAAGCACCTCTATAGACTTCACAGCCTCAGCGTGGTTCACAAGGCTAGCAGGCCATCATTCCAGCCCCAGCTGCCACTCCACCTGCCCAGCCAGCCAGGGGCGGGGATCACGGTGCTAGAGGCCGCCCTCGAAAGAGAGGTCAGGCCAGATTTTATGCTATTCGTGATCGCGCTGCATCTGTTGCCTCAGATTCTGTTATCACGTGTATTATTTTGGTTAGTCACAGAGAGGCATCGGTTCTATTCGATCCTGGATCCACTTTTTCATATGTGTCCTCTTATTTTGCTTCACATCTAGGTGTGCCTCGGGATTCTTTGAGTGCCCCCCATTTATGTTTCTACTCAGGTGGGAGATTCTTTGGTTGTCGACCATGTGTATCGGTCGTGTTTGGTCACTATTTGTGGTTTTGAGACCAGAGCTAATCTATTATTGCTCGGGATGGTCGATTTTGATATTATTCTGGGCATGGACTGGTTATTGCCCCATTATGCTATTCTTGATTGTCAAGCCAAGACCGTGACACTGGCTATGCCAGGCAATCCACGTATTGAGTGGAGTGGTACTCTAGATCACACCCCCAGCCGTGTTATTTCCTTTCTCAAAGCTCAGCGTATGGTTGAGAAGGGGTGTGCTGCTTATCAAGCTTATGTGCGGGATGTCAGTATTGACACTCCTTCTATTGATTCCGTTCCAGTGGTACGTGATTTCTCTAATGTATTTCCAGCTGATCTCCCGGGCATGCTGCCTGACAGGGATATTGATTTTGGTATTGACTTATTACCGGGCACTCAGCCTATTTCTATTCCACCGTACAGTATGGCTCCTCCTGAGTTGAAGGAGTTTAAGGATCAGTTACACAAGTTATTGGGTAAGGGTTTCATTCGACCCAGTGTTTCGCCTTGGGGTGCTCCTGTGTTGTTTGTGAAGAAAAAGGACGGTTCTATGCGTATGTGTATTGACTATCGTCAGTTGAACAAAGTTACAGTGAAGAACCAATAACCTTTACCACGTATTGATGATTTATTTGACCAGCTACAGGGCGCACAGGTGTTCTCCAAGATTGATTTCTGCTCTGGTTATCATCAGCTGAAGATTCGGGAGCCAAATATCTCGAAGACTACCTTCAGGAATCGGTATGGTCACTACGAGTTCCTCGTTATGTCTTTCGGATTGACTAATGCCCCAGCAGCTTTTATACATTTGATACACAGTGTATTCCAGCCATATCTGGACTCGTTCGTGATTGTTTTCATTGATGACATTTTAGTATATTCCCGGAGTCGGGAAGAGCATGAGCAGCATCTGAGGATAGTGTTTCAGACTCTGAGGAAGAAGCAATTATATACAAAGTTCTCTAAATGTGAATTTTGGCTGCGTTTAGTGGCATTTCTACGCCACGTGGTGTCGAGCGAGGGTATTCGAGTGGATCCGAGAAGGTAGAGGCCGTGCAGAGTTGGCCCAGACCCTCCTCAGCTACTGAGATTCGCAGTTTCCTTGGCCTGGCAGGTTATGACCGTCGTTTTGTAGAGGGGTTCTCTTCGATCTCATCACCTATGACCAAATTGACACAAAAGGGTGCCCCTTTCCAGTGGACAAAGGAGTGTGAGGCGAGCTTTTACAAGCTCAAGACAACTGTGACTTCGGCTCCTATCTTGATGTTGCCTACAGGTTTGGGGTCCTATACAGTATATTGTAATGCCTCGTGAGTTGAACTCGGTGCAGTATTGATGCAGGACGGTAGGGTGATTGCCTACGCGTCCCGACAGCTGAAGGTACATGAAAAGAACTACCATGTCCACGATCTTGAGCTAGCTGCCATTGTTCACGCCTTGAATATTTGGCTTCATTACTTGTATGGGGTTCCTTGTGAGATCTACACTGATCATCGGAGCTTACAGCATTTGCTTAAGCAGAAGAACCTGAACATGCGTCAGAGGAGATGGTTGGAGATGTTGAAGGACTATGATATTACTATTCTCTATCATCCGGGTAAGGCCAATGTAGTTGTCGATGCCTTGATTCACCGGGAGCGATAGTTCGATGACCCTCATTTGCTTGTCCTCTAGGATAGAGTTCGGCATAGTGATGCTCGAGATGTTACCATCGGGGATGATAGAGTTATGAGGATGCAAGGGCATATTTGTGTGCCAAATGTAGATGATCTTTGAGAGCTGATCCTAGCAGAAGCCCATATCTCACGGTATTCCATCCATCCGGGTGCTACGAAGATGTATCAGGACTTGGGGCAGCATTACTGGTGGAGGCGGATGAAGAAGGATATAATTGACTATGTTTCTAGGTGCCTCAACTGCCGCATGTGAAGTATGAGCATCAGCGTCCGTGTTACAACCCATATCCACACACGTTAGTTCATTCCATAAGTTAGATAACACAAATCCATGAAGTAATTTTACTTGAGATGATAAGAAGTTAATCCGATTAATCTTAAGTGATACAAGGGTGCATAAGGGTGATTAACAAGTATTAGAAGTTAAACGAATCAAGGATGCTGTAACTCGTACTTTTGGGTAAACCTATAGATGCTTAGTATACTTAGGAAGTCATGATTTAAGGTATTTGAATCATATAATATCCGTATCATAATTCTTGAAGTCAAACGAGTTATGAAACAAAAGTCGACAAAAGTTGTTGCAACTTAGGTTCATAGTTTTACCTAAACTTTAGGTCAAATGTTATTATGTATTTCTCCCAATATACTTGGAATTACGGGGTGATCTACCCACCAAATTGAAGATCTATGAGTCTAGTTTCCAACGCATTAAACGGTTTAGCAATACGACATTGGAATAGAGAGATATAGACATTTTCGTGAGACTGCACAAGCTGCTAGGTGCAAGTAGGTGAGTCACCTACTTGGTTAAATGTCGGCCCAAAAGAGGGAATTTCGGGTCAGAAAAGCAGCCCATTAAAAGGCTTATCTTCTGCAATATATCCCTCTTTATATTTCACAAATAACCAGACCTAAGACCCTGCAAACCTCCTCCCAAAAATTATCCACAAACCCTAATTGATTTTCCCTCTCTTTCAAGTTCAAATTGGGGGTAAACACTAGAGTTTGAAGAACCAAGTTAAAGGCTGAGTTATCCAACAACAAAGGTGAGTTTACTGCTATATTTCATACATTTATTCTGCTGTAAATTCATGGTAATTCGTTATATACATGTAAGAACTCACGGGACGGTGATCGGAAGTCTGTGAGTTCAAGTTATTCACTTGTAGCGGACTGTTTTGTGGACTGTTTTGTGTTGCTGTTGGGCTGCGTTTTTATTACTGTTTTGTGGAGTTTTTTGTGGAGGCAGGGTGTGGAGAAACACCATATATATGTTGGGTTGTGGTCTGCTAGTTCTTGGTAATATTTTTGGGTCGTTTGATACGACTATAGTGGCCGTCATATGTATGATATGATTAGGTTGTGTGTGGACTGTTTTGGAAGGCTCAATATGTTTATTATTGATGTTGTTTAGGCTGTTTGGTGATTGTTTTGAATGGTGTGAAGTCCTATATATAGGGGAGGTGCTGTCCGTTTCATCACAAAATAGATTGTGGTTGGTACATAATAGTTGCGACGCTTAAACGTTAACGATAGTGTCATTTCTCCTATTGTAGACTAAGGAGTCGTAACGTTTGCATAGCTTGAGGTTGTGGCAGTATATACAAGGTATGTGTGGCTGTCCCTTTCCTTCTTTTGCACTACTCCGATTAACATAATGTAATGAACGAGCTTCCAAAGATACTCTATTCTTAGAAGCTAAGCAGTACTTACATTGTTTTCCCTCTTATGGAACGATTGATGTTGATGTTGCTTCTCTTATTCTTATGTTATCAATCTTGTTGGTACTTCCTGATTCCTATAAGGTTCATAGTGAAGAGTTAGTCCTAATAAGTTGTACATAGGATACCGACCTTACGTCACTCCGAAAGGTCTACAAGGTGTTTCCATGAGTCGAGCATGCATTATATATATGTATCTATTTTACTCTACCGAGCCGCGCTATAGTCGGCCGGGTATGGCACCTATTGTGCAACCACTAATCAGTTGGGTTTTACCGAGCTCCACGTGGCCGGGTACGATTCTACCGAGCCTTATAATGGCCGGGTATGTTTTTACCGAGCCTATTACGGCCGGGTACGATATGATGATGATGTTGCCCACAGAGGCGTATGTTTTAAAAGATTATGTATTTATACATATGTATCATGTATTTCATGTCAGTAGCCCTCGGAGGTACTCAGATGTTACAGGTTGTATATTCTCTATCCCTGCTCACATTGCTGGTCATATTTATGG
>JASVEL010004815.1:0-89974 GCA_032618575.1 Nicotiana noctiflora
GGTCTGCATAACTCTTCTGGCGAGACTGTGATGTGCGAAGCCTCTCCTGGATCAACTTCACTCTATCTAGAGCATCCTGAACTAACTCAGTCCCTATCAATCTATCTTCACCAGGCTCAAACTATCCCACGGGAGATCTACACCGTCTGCCATACAACACCTCGTAAGGGGCCATTTGAATATTCGACTGATAACTGTTATTGTAGGAAAACTCAGCAATTGGCAAGAACTCATCCCACAAACTACCAAAGTCAATCACACATGCTCGCAACATATCCTCCAGGATCTGAATAGTGCGCTCAGACTACCTGTCTGTCTGAGGGTGAAATGCGGTGCTCAACTCAACCCGCATACCCATCTCCCGCTGAAATGCTCTCCAAAACTGAAAAGTGAACTGAGTGCCTCTGTCAGATATACTAGACACTGGGACCCCATACAACCTGACAATCTCCCAAATAAAGATCGCTACCAACCGATCTGATGAGTAAGTAGTACAAACTGAGATGAAATGTGCGGACTTAGTCAACCGGTCAACTATCACCCACACAGAATCGAACTTCCTCGAAGTCCGAGGGAGCCCAGTAACAAAATCCATGGTGATTCTCTCCCATTTCCACTCGGGAATGACCATACGCTGAAGAACACCGCCCGGTCTCTGATGCTCATACTTGACCTACTGGCAGTTGAGGCACTTGGCTACATGGCTAACAATATCCATCTTCATCCTTCTCCACCAGTAGTGCTGCCTCAAGTCCTGGTACATCTTCGCGGCACCTGGGTGAATAGAGTACCGCAAACTGTGTGCCTCCTCTAGTATCAACTCCCGCAAGCCATCTACATTAGGAACACATATACGGCTCTGCATCCTCAGAACACCATCATTGTCGATAGTCACATCCCTAGCATCATTGTGTAGCACTCTGTCCTTAAGGACAAGCAAATGTGGGTAATCATACTGTCGCTCCCTGATGCGATCATATAAAGAAGATCGAGAAACAACACAAGCTAACACTCGACTTGGCCCTGAAATATCCAACCTCACTAGCCAATTGGCTAGGGCCTGAATGTCATAAGCAAATGGTCGCTCCCCAACTGGGATACAAGCTAGGCTGCCCATACTGACCGCCTTTCGACTCAAAGCATCGGCCACAACATTGGCCTTCCCTGGATGATATAAAATAGTGATGTCATAATCCTTAAGCAACTCCAGCCACCTCTGTTGCCTCAAATTAAGGTCCTTCTATCTGAATAGGTGTTGAAGACTGCGATGATCCGTATATACCTCACAGGAGACACCATACAGGTAATGCCTCCAAATCTTCAGAGCGTGAACTATGGCTGCTAGCTCCAAATCATGAACAGGGTAGTTCTTCTCATGGGGCTTCAACTGGCGAGAAGCATAAGCAAATGACCCTACCCTCCTGCATCAACACACAACCAATGCCAACTCCTGAGGCATCACAATACACAGTATAAGGATCTGAAGCTGACGGCAGTATCAAGACTGGTGTTGTGGTCAATGCTGTCTTGAGCTTCTGAAAGTTCTCCTCGTACTCCTTGGACCATATGAAAGGAACACCCTTCTGAGTCAATCTAGTAAAGGGAGAAGCAATAGAAGAGAATCCCTAAACGAATTAGCGATAATACCCTGCCAATCCCAGAAAGCTACGAATCTCATTGATTGAGGTCGGTCTGGGCCAATTTTGCACTGCCTCTACCTTCTCAGATCTACCTGAATACCATCACGGGACACCACGTGTCCTAAGAATGCCACAGACTCAAGCCAGAACTCACACTTGGAGAACTTGGCATACAACTTCTCATCTCTCAACCTCTGCAACACAATACCCAAATGCCGAGGATTCTCCTCCTGGCTACGGGAGTCGACTAGAATGTTATCAATGAACACAATCACAAATGAATCAAGATAGGGCATGAACACACTGTTCATCAGATGCATAAATGCTGCTGGGGCGTTGGTCAACCCAAAAGACATCACAAGGAACTCATAGTGAACATATCTGGTCCTGAATGCAGTCTTCATAATGTCGGACTCTCTAATCTTCAGCTGATAGTAGCCTGAACGAAGATCAATCTTCGAGAATGCCTTAGCTCCCTAGAGTTGATCAAATAAATCATCAATACGAGGCAGAGGATACATATTCTTCACTGTTACCTTGTTCAATTGCCTGTAATCAATACACATCCTCAAAAAGCCATCCTTCTTCTTAACAAACAGGACCGGTGCACCCCACGACAACACACCCAGCCAAATGAACCACTTATCTAAGAGTTCCTGAAGCTTCTCCTTCAATTCCTTCAGCTCAGCTGGTGCCATCCGATATGGAGGAATAGAAATAGGCTGAGTACCTGGCACCAAATCGATCCCAAAATCAATGTCCGTGTACGGCGGCATGCCCGGCAGATCTGAGGGAAATACATCAGGAAAGTCTCGCACAATTGGGACAGAATCAATACTGGGAGTCTGATCCTCGACCTCCCGCACAAATGCCAAATAAGAAAGACATCCCTTCCCAACCATTCGTTGGGCCTTGAGGAAAGATATTACCCTGCTAGGTACATAATCAGTCGTGCCTCGCTACTCGATCATCTAAATGCACGGCATAGCTAAGCTGACTGTCTTAGCATGACAGTCCAGAATAGCATGACATGAAGATAACCAGTCCATGCCCAATATAACATCAAAATCAATCATACTTAGAAGCAATAGGTCCACTCGGGTCTCCAGACCCCCAATAGTGACCAGACAGGACCGGTATACATGGTCCACAACAATAGTATCCCCTACCGGGGTAGATACATGCACTGGCAGCTCAAGACACCCTTAGGTCGTATCCAAATGAGGAGCAAAATATGTAGACACATAAGAGTAAGTAGAACCAGGATCACTGCGGCGTGCAGTCCGATCCAATGCAGGTATGTATATATATAATACCTCACAATAGGTCCTCGACCCTATCCCAGTCAGTATAGAATTGGCCTTTCAGCCCCACTCAGCTAAATTAGGGAAATTCCACCCCAAGTAGTCTATCCGTCTCAGCACACATCTAGTGCTGGCCCAAGATATGCTATACAACTAATTTCATGGCTGAGTGTAAGTTTCCAACATGATATAAGGGTCACCTAGCTCTACAGGTCCCCTAAATGCCCTACAGATCGGCACAAGGCCCCAAACAAGGTTACTAGCCCAAATTACACGGTTATAATCCCATTCTCAGTCACAATACACAATACACTATTAGTCGGAAAGGACCAAGTCCAAATTCTCAGTCAAAATACCACCACGCTCGTCACATGACGCGTGTTTCATCTCAGCATAGCACTGTATAGTGCAAGTGCAGGGTTTCACACCCTTAGTACATTATTTACTATCACCACTCACCTCGATCAGGAAGAAGCCTTAGTCCGCTTTGCGCTCCCCTCCCAATTCAACCGCTTCGAATGCCGAATCTGTTCAAATTCATAGAGAATGCGTCAATACATGCTAATTACACACAACCCATTCAAAATAACTCAAATTGCACCAAAACCCACAAAGTTGCCAAAACCCGACTTTTGGTACGCTTCTAAAAAAATTACGAAAGTTACATATTCGGAATCCTCGTCTTAACATGAGTCTATGCACATCAAGTTTTCCAAAATCGGACTCTGTTTGCCCACTCAAATCAATATTTTACCAAAGCCCTGGCTTATGCTTAATTCCCCCATAATTTCATCCAATTTCAGTGAAATAGAGGAGGATTTCAAGATAAAAACACATAATTGAGCCACTTCAAGCCTAAAACTACACCGGACCTCCAAATTCACTTTCGATCGCTCTCCTAGCTCATAAATGACCTCCCGGAGCTAACTGAATCATCAGAATTCAATTCCGAGCTCTCTAACTCACAAGTCAACATCCAACTGACTTTTCTTAACTATTCCTTCTTCTAAGAGACTATTTGTCTCATTTCCAAACAAACTTAAACTGGATTGACTCAAACTCACCCAACATGCATATTGCAACATTAAAAAGCATATAACAGGAATAACGGGGTTATAACTCACATGATGACGGGCCGGGTCATCACATTTTCCCCAGCTTAAGAAAACGCTCGTCCTCGAGGGGTCAAGAAACATACCTGGAGACTCAAATAGGTAGGGATATCTGCTCCGCATCTCCTGCTCGACCTCTCAAGTAGCCTCCTCCACGGGCGGACCTCTCCACTGCACCTTGACTGGAGCAATGTCCTTGGACCTCAACTTTCGAACCTGTCTACCTAGAATAGCTATTGGCTCCACATCATATGATAGATTACCATCAAGCTGAATAGTACTGAAGTCCAGCACATGAGACGGATCCCCGATATACTTCGGAGCATAGACACATGGAATAGTGGATGAACACTGGATAAACTGGGTGGCAAGGCCAGCTCATATGCCACCTCTCCAACCCTCCTGAGTATCTCAAAAGGACCAATGTTCCTGGGACTTAGCTTCCCCTTCTTTCCGAACCACATGACACCCTTCATGGGTGAAACCTTCAGCAATACCCTATCACCAACCATGAAAGACAACTCTCGAACCCTACGGTCCGCATAACTCTTCTCGCGAGACTGTGCTGTGCGAAGCCTCTCCTGGATCAACTTCACTCTATCTAGAGCATCCTGAACTAACTCAGCCCCTATCAATCTATCCTCACCAGGCTCAAACCATCCCACGGGAGATCTACACCGTCTGCCATACAACGCCTCGTAAGGGGCCATTTGAATATTCGACTGATAACTGTTGTTGTAGGAAAACTCAGCAATTGGCAAGAACTCATCCCACGAACCACCAAAGTCAATCACACATGCTCGCAACATATCGTCCAGGATCTGAATAGTGCGCTCAGACTGTCTGTCTGTCTGAGGGTGAAATGCGGTGCTCAACTCAACCCGCATACCCATCTCCCGCTGAAATGCTCTCAAAAACTGAGAAGTGAACTGAGTGCCTCTGTCAGATATAATAGACACTAGAACCCCATGCAACCTGACAATCTCCCGAATAAAGATCACTACCAACCGATCCGATGAGTAAGTAGTACAAACTGGGATGAAATGTGCGGACTTGGTCAACTGGTCAACTATCACCCACACAGAATCGAACTTCCTCGAAGTCCGAGGGAGCCCAGTAACAAAATCCATGGTGATTCTCTCCCATTTCCACTCGGGAATGACCATACGCTGAAGAACACCGCCCGGTCTCTGATGCTCATACTTGACCTACTGGCAGTTGAGGCACTTGGCTACATGCCTAACAATATTGTGAGCGCGTAATTTTTGCACCGGGCAATTAATTCCAAAATTAAAATAAATATGTTTTTGAGTGCAATTACTTGCTTTGTTTGAAATTAGCTACACTTTATGTGTTTGAATAATAGAAATTAAAAAATAAATCAAAAAAAATTAGGCTAGGTAATTACTTTGTTTAATTAATTAGTTTAAAGAAGAAAATTAGCCAAAAAATAGCTTAAATAGGGGAAATTAGAGAAAAATAGTAGAAATATTGCAAAAAATATTAGATAATTAGGTTAAGTAGGAAATTAGATTTTTATTTTATTCCATAAAAGAAAAAAAAATACAAAAGAAAATACATAAAAATTGATTAAAATCAGAAAAAATACAAATATTTGGGTTTAATTGATTTGGGGCCAAAGAACTGAAATTCGAGGCCCAATACCCCAGCCCAAGGCATCAGCCAAGAAACCCGGTCCAGGCCACCCAAGGATGCAATCTCAGCCGTCCGTCAGGTTTAATCCTACGGCTGAGACAATTAGCGGGTTTAATTAGTTAATAAATTGTGTGAGATCAAATCTCAACCGTCCATTTAAGTTGATCTAATGGTTAATAGCCTGGGGTCTCATGTGCAACCAAACGATGGCATTTTAGTAACGCCTGTTCCGAGCCGTCGATCTTCATCAATTGTACGGCCAGGATCTCCTTAGCTTCATCGCCTATATAAGGCATTGGTCTGAATGGCCGGCCATTTTTTTCCAAATCCTTTAACCCTAGCCGCCTTCTCCTCTTTCCCTCTTCTCCATCTTCATCTTCGTTCTTCTTCATAGACCTCGCCGGCCATGGAGGCCACCACCTCTCACGGTGGTCTCCGGCCACTCCCTTCATCTCCTTCGCCCTCTTCTCCTTCTTCTTCACCTCAAAACATCAAAACCCCCAAGAACAGTCCCCTTTCTTTTGAAACTCCGGTCACCGGAACTCCACCGGTGACCATTCAAACAACGAATCACCGCTTCAAACCAACGCCAATCGCTTCCTCTTCACTTGATCTACCCAACCATACCACCCACACCCCTCGAATATCCCTGGAACTTCTCGAATATCCAAAAAGAAGTCGCCGGAACCCTAACTCCGGCGACTTGGAACTTCAACCCCAATCAAGACCATACCTTTTACCTTCCCCAAACACCCCTCTGCAAACCAAAGACCCAAAAGGCTTCATCTTGAAGCCAAACAACGGAAAACAGAAAAGAAAGAAAATGAGAAAAAGGAAAAACAAAAGAAGAAGAAACAAAGGAATAAGAGGGTCTGAAAGAGTTCGAGAGAGAGTGAGAAAAAAGAAAAGAAATAGGAAGCTTGGGGGACAGACCCCGCCAAGCTAAGTACCCTCCTCCTGTTTTATATTTCTTTGTTTTTCCTGTGTGTTTCTTGTCTTGCATGTTTCTATCTTTTTCTCGTGCTTCACATGATTAGTTTTAGGGTCTAATTTGTTCATCTGTGCTCCCTGTTTGACTGCTCATCTTCTTTTGTTTCTTATCTTTTATTTTATATATATGTTACATCTGTTATTTTCTTTGAATCTGTTCATCTTCTAAGAGCCTGTTAGGTTAGGGTTCTCTATTTCTCTGCTTATCATTTGCTCTTTTCTTTTTATGTTAATCTCTCCAGTTGCTTCACATGATTAGTTATAAGGTTCTTACCTGTTGTTTCTTCTTTTGTTTCACATCTTTTTGCCTGTGTCTCTGATGATTAGTCATAGGGTTTCATAACCTGTTCCTTTTGAGCCTGTTAGTGATAGGACTTTGTCTGATATATGTCTTGTTTTGATCACATGGTTCTTTGCTCTAAGATTGAGGAATTCATCTTTTCTTTGTCACTTTTGACTGTTGGTTTTTGATTCATCTCAAAAAAGTTTGACTGTTGATAGTTGTTCTCTTGTTACTTCTATTTGTTTGTTTTTAAATCATGTTCTGTCTTTGATAAATTGGAGGTCACCTTGATTCTCTTCTCTTTTTCATCTTGTGAACCATGTGGTCTTTAATCTGTTTAGCTCTTATAGTATAACTTTTCTCCTATTGTCGTGCATGCTTAGTTCTAATATCAGCTTAGCTTTATTCTCTTTTCATCTTTATGTTAAGTTGCTTTTGAAGTATCCTGATTGAACTTTCCTATTTTTTCTTCACTGTTTATCCGTATCCTTCTCTTCTTCATCTTCATGTTTATATTAAGGCTAGGCTTAGTACTTGAAAATGGATTTTGATTACCATTCTTAGTCCATTACTCTCCTGTTTAAAATAAAATCCTGTTTTATTCCCTTGTTGACTGTTTTCTGAGAATTTAGTATCTATGTGTCTATGCCCATGAATTCTAAGTGTTTTGGGGTTTTTTCCAGTATGTCATCTGACATGAATTGATTGTAACTAAGCCTATTTGATGTTAATTAACACTTTGCTATGTGAGATTGAGTTTGTGAGTCCGATTGATTAAAATTCAACATTATCCAACTTCACCTCTGAATTTTGATTAGTTGATAAACATGTTTGGTTTCATATGGTTATGTGTGCAATTGTATGTTGAAATGGCTAAGTTTGCAATAGTTTTTTGTTAGTGTGAACACTGTTAAATACCTATCATACCTTAGGGGAGTGGTTATAGCTGCTAGTATTAGGTTCCACGAAAATGGCTAGTTTTTAAATAGGTTAAAACTGAAAATCACAAAAATAGGCTACAAGTTAAATAAATGACCAAGAGTGGTCAATTTTGCAATTGACTTACTCTGTTAGGTCTGTCACACATTGGCCAACACTTAAGTAGGCTAATTGTGTCAAAATGGGCTAAGTCTGCAAATGCAGACTCGCCTAAGCTCTGTTTGAGCCCTGAACCTTAGGTGGCCAAGTCTGCAAAGACCTTAGTCGAGCCTATGTTCAGTAATTGGGCTTCATTTGCCCAGGCTAAGTCTCAACTTGAGACTGGCCATTAGTTAAATAGTCTGATTGCTTTAATAAAGCAGGTTAGTCCTGTAAATTAGTTTAAATTAACTTAAAATGAACAAAATAGGTTATTAGTAATAATTGACGTAAGAGTGGTCAACTTTGCAAAAGGTTGACCAACTCTACAAGGTCTTAACACACCAGTTCACCTTAAAAAGGGGCTGGTTGTGCAAAATGGCTAAGTCTGCAAATGCAGACTGGCCCAGGCTCTCTTTTGAGCCCTGAACATTAAAGTGGCCAAACCTGCAAAGGTTTTGGGCCCAACTGTTCAGCAATTGGGTTTAATTACCCAAGCCAAGTCTCAACTTGAGACTGGCTAGTTTTTAAATAGTCATATATAGCAATAAAGCAGGCTAGCCCCGCAGATTAGTTTAATTAACTGAAATTGGATTAAAAAAGGCTAGAATTGAAATAGTTTCCTAAAGTAGAATTGGCCAGCCCTTAAATACCTATGCAAGGGCTGGCTATTAGTTAAATAAGTCCCAAAAAGCTAAAACTTGACCTAGGCAGGTCGGGTAAATCAGCAATGTCTTTAAGGGCATATAGGGAACTTGAAATACTAATCTGGTAAATAATTTAGAACCTAAGAGGGTAAGGGAGTCATATGTACCCCTGATTTCTGCAATTTTGCAGAGATTTAAGGGTATAATGGTCTCTCTAAAAAGGGAAATCAGTAAAAATCCCTAACCCCTAAGGCTACATTGGTAAAAACCAATAAAAAAGAATCTTTGGAACCTTCCAGCACATGCTGGAAGGGTTTTCTGTTAACTGAAATAGGGCCAAAGTGTAAATGGGATAAATTTTAGAGGGGGAGAAGTGGGATGAATCCCATACTTTCTCCCCAAGTTTCAGCCCTTTCCCACATCTATAAATACCCCCTAAAAAGGCTGATTAAGGGCTGGCTTTTGAAGAAAAAGTTCAGAGAAAAATACTAGAATAGCAATAGGATTTTCTAGGATTTTTCGAGTGAGAATCTATTGATTTCAATCTGGTTCATTGGGTTTTCTGCTCGATCATTTGCCTGGATTTCTACTTGTTTGCTGTTGCTGGGTTTTCTGTTATTGTTGCTGTGGTTTTGCTTTGTGGATCTTCAATCACTGTTGCATTGCTGTCGGGTCTATTGCTGATTACTTGCTCTCATTTCCCCCTTAGAACTCATCGGCTTCTATTTGTTGATCCAGGTACACCTCTTCTCCTTTGAAGCTGTAATGGAATTGCTGAAATAAAAATGAAGTTCAAGTGATTCATATGTCATAATGCATTTATGTAGTTTAGTTCTTCGTAGCTGTTTAGCATTAGCATAGATCTGTAGTAGCTTTTAATTGTATTGTAGCAGTAGGTAGTATCCGAAAAGCAAAAAATACAAAAAATCATGTAATAGCTAATATAATAGTGGTAGTGTAGTAGTAGTATAGTCATAGGTCGCTCTTCACTTAGTTAAATAGGAAAAACCCTTAAAACAAAAGTTAATTGATTCTCGCATGCATTAATAACAACATGCTCACTTAGTTAATCTGTTTTTGTTAATCAATCTCGGGGTTTGAGTAAGTTTAAAAGGAAACAAACAGATAGGAGTGAAATTGGCTTTGATAACATCGAATAGGTTTGGCTCTTACTAAACAACAGTAGTTAATCATATCAAGTGAATCAGCCTTTAGATATCAACAAGTACAAAAGAGAAAAGAAGCAGTAATTCATTCGAAACTGGATTTGCAACGCTGATTGAGTCTAAATCGTAATAAAACCAACGATATAACCATGTATGTGTAGTTAATCACTTAGCCTTAGATAATCTGGTTATTGTCAATAAGTAATTGGATTGTTTAAATACTATATCACATAGTTGAATCGTCTCTTTGACTGAGTAATTTCAATACTGTTGTAGGCCATCAGCAGAAAACAAAGAAATAAGAGAAATTCATTCATATATGCATTAATTAGTTGTACTCTAGGATTGATATTGATATTCTTGTACAGCGATTTTCCCTTTTAGATTAATAAAAGAGTGATTTAATTTAATTCCAGTGCGTTTGATTTACTATGAGTTCATTGTCTTTGCTTTCTTTATTACTGCTTTAATCCGATTTGGGCCTGACAATTAGTATGGGCCTAGACCCATGTCCATGTAACTGCTGGGCTAGCGATGAATTGTCCAAAACAGGTCTGGTTCTTTAAGAACCTGGACCCATTGTTAATGTATTAAATCCCATTCTGGAAATCCAAGCCCCAATAACAATAGAAATCACACGGTCCTGGAATACTTAGTGTTAGAAATATGATTAAGGAAAAAACACAATTAGAGAAGTAGTATACACTTCTTAGGATCGAACTTTAAAATTGAATTGGGACGAGCCTCGCCCAACGTTAAACAAGCGGGGCCCCCATTTAGTAATAATATAATAAAGTAGACTCGGGAAAGCTAATAGCGAATTCCATAGCTTCTCCCAAAAGATTTAAAAGACGATAGACATTATTTAGGGCACGATTTAACGTACTTTCCTATAAACGAGTGTGCACTTGGTGCGACTTAAATCCAAATCCCGGCAAAGCTGAAATACACCGAAAGTCACAGGCGTACTGGTTGTGGTGTGACTCAAGGCGTGTTTTCGCGATGCCGCAAATTCCATAAAAATAATATTCAAGTAAAAGGCACAATATGTTGTTAAAATCTATGATTGAGTCAAACAAGAGTCGGGAACGACAATTGAGCGACCGTGCTAAACCCACGGAACACGGAAATGCCTAACACCTTCTCCCGGGTTAACAGAGTTCCTTATCCGGATCTTTGCTTCGCAGACATTTTGAAAGAGTCAAATTCCTCGGATTCGGGATTAACCGGTGACTTGGGACACCATTATCTTCCCAAGTGGCGACTCTAATTAATCTCAACAAAATCCCGAACCGATTGTCCTTTAATTTGAAAAACTCCTTCCTCTATGCTATTATATCCGTTTTCGGGTATTTGAGCGTCGAGGTATACCCTACCAGCGTATTTATATGCTTTTTCCCAAAGTGGGGTAGTAAAAAGGGAGGTGTGACAGCTCTGGCGACTCTGCTGGGGATTCCAACCCCGAACTTCGGTTTCAGGGTTTAAGAACTCGAGCTCCTTAGTATTGCCGTTCCTGATATTGTTTGATTTCATTATATGATTTGAATAACATGCTATGTGCTTTGTCGCTTCGATATTATGTGGATTGTATATAAAATTATGCCGAAAACCCTTCTCTTCTTCACCCTCGGGGATGTGCTTACCGGTTGAGACTCCCCTTTCTGTTAAAGTCACCCCAAATTAAGAAAATAGAGGTCGGATAAGTTACAAAGTCGATTGACTCCGCGAGTCACCGGTACGTAGCCCCCTCCTCGATTCGAGTTGTCCGCTCAGGTACACGGTCTAGCATTCTATGAAACCGTAAGATTTTGAACATAGGTCTAGGACGATTATTTGCATCATATCTGACTTAAGGGACTCAACACAGGGGTTGGGTCCGTCTAGGATAGGTGACCCGGTATTTGAAAAGATCGAGCATATTATGTGTTGCATTATTATTGTCCTTGTTTCGTTATGCGGACCGGCGAAAATCCCGAGATAGAAAATTGTTGAAAAAGAAAAAAAAAGAGGGAAATAAGAGTTAGTGAAAATGAGTATCTAGAAAACTCGAAAATTTGAAAAAAATGATGGTTTTGTTGTTGAAATAAGTGGTCAAATAATGTGACCGAACTATGCAGGTTTGATTCTCGCCATACGGTGGGATACGTAGGCAACCCTTAAACGGGTCCAACCACACTTTTAGAAAAAGACCAAAAAGATTTTCCTTTTCAAATAATCGAGGTGATTGCTACTTTTGGGAACGGCCGAATGTTCCGAAAGGACGCCGGAAGGCTGTTTTGGCAAAAATGGCCACTTCGAGAGCCACATTTCTTTTAAAAATGAAAACTTGCATTGAAAAAGATTTTTCCTTTTCTAAATAAAATTGCCTTAATAAATGTGCAGGATGAGCACAATGACGAATGAACATTTCTCCTTAAATAAAATTCCTTTGGAGCTGAAACTGTGGTGGCAAGACATGGGATCAGAACGTCAGGACTAGGTCAAAGGTTACTTGAAAGATCTTACGGGGTTATTGGACATGATTCCCCGAGGCGACGTGATCAGAGCATTGGTCACATTTTGGGATCCGGCACACAATGTATTGCATCTCCCGGATTTTGAACTCACTCCTACTCTAGAGGAAATTGCTTTCTATATCGGGAAGAATGAGGTCCCCTTAAAAGGAAAATACCCGGTATCTCCAAGAATGGTAACGGTGCATCATTTTCTGGATTCTTTGAAAATTGCCAGGAATGTTCACAACGAAGATTTGGCCAACGGGTTCTGCTCCTTGAATTTCATCTATAATAGGTATGGACACATCGGGGGTTTCAAAGACTCCACGAACAAGTTATGCAGCAAGTCCAACCGGGCAAAATGGGAGGAGCACCGAAGGTTTGCTTTCTTAGTGGCATTTCTCGGAATTATCATATTTCAAAAAAAAGATGGGCACATCAGCATAAAGGTTGACGGGGTAGCGAGCACACTGATAGTACAAGACAATTGTACTTTAGCTCCAATGATTGTAGCTGACATCTACCATGCTCTGACTGCGTGCAAAGCCGGAGCCAACTTCTTTGAAGGGTGTAATTTGATTTTGCAGATTTGGTTGATTGAACACCTATGCCATCATCCTTCGTTCTCAAGTTATGGTCCGACTGTACGAACATGTCTGGAAGAATTCTGTACGAGAACAAAAGAAGTGAGATTACCAGAGGGAGTAAAGGATTGGATTTCGCATCTCCGATCATTAACAGATAGCCAGATCGATTGGACATATGATTGGCTACCTCTTGACGAGGTAATATATATGCCGACAGAAGGGTCGTCTTTCTTGATCATGGGTTTAAAAAGCATCCAACCTTACGCCCCATATAGGCCCTGCGACAGTTGGGTAGATGTCAAGTTATTCTGAGAGATGGGGACCTTAGTTCACAAGCCATAGAAATTGGTCCGGATGGGCAATTCCCGGAAGCAAAGATCCGACAAATATGGAATGAGTGCCAAAACCTGAAAGTGGATACTTGTGTGCAAAATAGAGCTCGGGGAGAAGTATCGTCTGGATACTCCATATGGTACCGATGGGGTGTTGAGCATGAACGTCTTTTGAAAAGACCTCACCTGCAAGGTTTGATAGAGCAATCCAAGGAAAATCAGAATTGGGCGGCCAAAGAAAAAGAATACAAGGCCAAAATCAGCTTGTTGGAGGAACAATTGAGAAATCTCCAGTTTGAAATTGGTCTACAGGCAGCATATGATGAAGGAGAGAAGATGCAGCTGAAGAAAGAAAATGAAATGTTGAAGGCTCAGATCGCTCAAATGAAAATTGCATTCGAGACCCCGATTCGCTTAGCCCGGGATGAGAAATTGATTGAGACTCTCCGGCGCAAAGTAAATGACTACAGCTTTGACTTGGATAAGGCCGAAAAGGAATTAGTCAGGGCTCAGAAGTAAATAACCAGAGATGCTGTGGAAAGAGCCAAGTTGGTTCGGCAGTTACAAGATAAGCATGAATTTGAGGTAGCTCGGCTCAGAAAGAAAATCGTTTCAGCCATGGTTAAAAGTGACAAGATTATCAAGGATCTTGAAGAAGAGAGAGAGCATTGTTACACAACCATGGCTCGACTAGAGTTGGAGCTGCAGCAAATACAGAAAGATAACCAACATACCTTGGATGCTCGCACTGAACAAATAAGCCGATTGCTTCAAGAAAAAGGGGTCATTCGAGAGAAGATTGTTTGCATTGCTCAATACATCACCCGGAAGAGTCAACTGTGTGAAGATATGTCCCGAGGAACCTTTGTATCAGCGGTGAAGTTCTTCGTGCAACAAGTCATGTCTGACCTGGATTGGCTCCAAAGGGGATTAGCATATAGGCCCGCGACAAGTCCGAACGATGTCTCGCGGGCTCTAGGAGCATTAATGTATTCATAGGGCATGCATCTTATTTTTTACATTTATTTGCATTAGCATTACAACATCATCTTGTAAACCAATGTTTTGAATCATCAATGAAAAGCAAGTGTTGTTGTCAATCCTTTTGCTTTATGTTATCTCTTTTAATTACGATAGGCAAATAAATAGGAACGCAATTATAAAATGAAAATGAAAAAAAGAGAGAGAGAGAAAAAAAAACGAAAAAAAAGAAAAAAAAAGAGAAAGAAAAAAATGAAAAAAAAGAAGAAAAAAGAAGAAGAGAGAGTTGATTCAAATGAGTAAAGGCGGGGATGATGCATGACGACTTGAGGAAAATGTGTTTGTTTTAAAGTCGTTGCATTTTATCTCCTCAAGCGCTAACAACTAATGGGTATTGATGTTTGTGAGCTTCAGATTTTAGTGGCAACTGGCATTCTGGCTACTCACCCTTACAACACGAGATATAAGAAGATGACAAAAGCTGTGTCGCAAGAAATTGAGGCAACTATTGTGGATCCCGCTCAAGAGGAAGAGATTGTGGACGTAGCGGGGATGAAGGAGGAGATGTACAAATTAAAACAGCAGATGGCCGAAATGTATCAGGCTTGGTCTAAAGGTCAACCCCTGCTAACTTACCCTGCCAATCCCACATACATCCCTCCAGCTAACCCCAATCCTGAACCACCCATGATGAATTCATCCTCCACATACCCTGACTACCATCACTATTATGCCTCCACTTCCCAAGTACCACCACCTCCGGCAAAACAAGTACCACCTCATCCACCCCAAGTTGCTCCAGTGTATGTGGCACCTCCACCTGCTGCCCTGCACAAATCATCTAGTGAACCAATGTTCCACATACAAGATCCCCATTATTACCCTCCCGAACCAACTTTTCGACAGCACGAATCTCATACTCCGCTGATGGAGACAAGTGAAGAGAGAACTGCTAAGAATGCAGGGCAAGAAGAGATGGCTAGGAAGGTGAAAAGTTTGGAAAATGCCTTCCGCAATATGCAAGGATTGGGAGGGCAAGTGAGCGTGGCATACAAGGATTTGTGTCTGTTCCCTGAAGTGCAACTTCCTGCTGGATTTAAGTTGCCACAGTTTGATATGTATAGCGGACATGGAGACCCGGTGGCCCACCTAAGGGGATATTGCAGTAAAATGTGAGGTGCAGGAGGCAGGGATGAGCCGTTGATGGCGTATTTTAGCCAAAGTTTAAGCGGTTCTGCTTTGGAGTGGTATACTCGCCAGGATCACACCAGGTGGTTCGTCTGGGACGATCTTGCTCAAGCCTTCGCGAATCATTTTCAATACAATCTGGAAATCATACCAGATAGACTATCACTCACGAAGATGGAGAAAAAGCCAGGAGAAAGCTTCAGGGAGTTTGGTTTCAGGTGGAGAGAACAAGCGGCACGAGTAGATCCGCCGATGAAGGAGGGAGAAATGGTAAATTGTTTCCTACGGGCTTTGGAGCCTACTTATTATGGTCATTTAGTGTCAGCAATTGGAAAACGTTTCAATGAGGTTGTGAAGATGGGAAGCTTCGTTAAGGAAGGTTTAAAAACAAACAAGATCATGAGTTTTTCGGCCATTAAGGCCACGAATCAAGCAATACAGACTGGGAACGGAGGAGCAATTGGAAAGAAGAAAAAGGAAGAAGTAGCAACTGTGGAAAGCAGGCCTTGGAACCGTAACCAACACCAACAATCACCAAGACCATACCGTCCATACCCACCAAACCCGTCAACTCCATGCAACCCACCAACCACATATAGCCCACCAACCCCATACAATGCACCAGTCACATATAACCCACCGCCACCATATTACCCACCAACTGTTCCGCACTACCACCACCCACAAGCCCAAACCTACTCACCACCACCACCGCCACATGTGTGGAGAGACCAAGCTCCACATAATGTCTACCACACACAAAACACATACCCTGCTCCTAGAACCTACAGAAACCCAAACAGACCCAGGCCTGACTCAGAATGGAGGAATAAGACAAAGAAAACATTCACCCCGTTGGGGGAGTCATATACCAGCCTCTATCACAGATTAAAAGAATTGGGGATGTTGAGCCCGATTGAGTCTAAACTTCCAAACCCACCTCCGAAAAACATTGATCAATCTGTCAGATGTGAGTATTGTTCAGGAGCACCAGGACACGATACCGAAAAGTGCTGGAATCTAAAGAATGTTATCCAGGATCTTATTGATAGCCGGAGAATTGAAGTGCAAGCTCCAGAAGCTCCAAACATCACGCAGAACCCACTGCCAACTCACCATGAAATGCATATGATAGAATTAGCACAGGATGAGAGCAGTTGGAAGCCGTCTCAGTCTGTTATGATGATTAAGGCAAGTAGCAGAACGTAAAAGGAAGCCGAGAAAGAAAAAGTGATTGTTGAGGAACCATAAAAAAGGCCAGTAGTGGTTTAGAGTTTGAAGGTTATAGTACCAGGCGTGAAGCCAATATTGACTGTGAAAGGCGCGAATGTGGAACCGGTGATCATAAGACCGGTGGTGCAGATGCCGGTAGTAAACACAAAGACTGTACCTTGGAATTACAACAAGGTAGCAGTGATCTATAAAGGGAAAGAGGTATCTGGGGAAATTAATGAAACCCACGGTCTGACTCGGTCTGGGAGGTGTTTTGCCCCAGAAGAGTTGAGAAGAATGAAAACAGTGAAAGAGAATCAGGTAAAGAAGCCAGTGTCAGAAGAAAAGGCGGAGGAATTCCTCAAAAAGATGAAATCACATGATTACTCTGTAGTTGAGCAGCTGAGGAAAACCCCTGGGCAGATCTCTTTGCTCTCGTTGCTAATACACTCAGAAGAACACAGGAAAGCTCTGATGAAGATACTAAACGAGGCTCATGTTCCAGAGAAGATCTCAGTCTGTCACCTTGAAAAGATTACCGATAAGATCTTTGAGTCTAATAGAATTACGTTCTTAGATAATGAATTTACTGTTGAGGGAACCGAGCATAACAGGGCACTTTATCTTACGGTGAAGAGCGAGGAGTCGGTAGTAACCAGAGTATTGATTGATAATGGTTCAAGCGCAAATATTTGCCCGCTGTCAACTTTGGGGAAGCTGAATGTCAGTCCGGACAGAATCCGGAAGAACAGTATAAATGTGAGAGGATTCGATGGTGGAGGTAAGAACACATTGGGAGACATTATCTTGGAAGTGACCATTGGTCCTGTGGATTTTACTATGGAATTCCAGGTGCTCGACATTGTTGTGTCCTATAATTTGTTGCTAGGCCGACCCTGGATCCACGCGGCCAAGGCAGTGCCGTCGTCTTTACATCAGATGGTCAAATTCGAGTGGGAGCAGCAGGAAATTGTGGTGCATGGAGAAGAAAGTACTTGCAATGCTGTGATGCCGTTTGATGGTGCCGACGGAGATAGGGGTCCTTGGGTCTACCAAGTGACAGATGCCATAGCAGTGAACAGAATTGCTGAAGGAGAGAAATCGCCGATCCCTATGGTGGCACCAACTGCTGTGATGGTGGCCAAGGAAATGCTCAAAAACGGGTTTGCGCCAGGAAAGGGATTGGGCAAAGCATTGAAAGGAGTTATCCAACCGATTCAACTTCCAGAAAACAATGGTACTTTCGGCTTAGGGTTCAAACCCACCTATGCTGACATCCAAAGAGCCTCCAAAGCCAAAAAGAATTGGACCTTGCCCAAGCCCATACCTAAACTGTCTGACACCTTCATCAAGCCTGGTACTAAATATCGGACATCTGCTGTGTTAAAGTACATCGAGACCCGACCTGATGAAGAAATTCTGAGCCTTGAGAAGATATTTGGGGATGTGAATATGGTGGAGATAGGAGAGGGCACTAGCAAAATGGACGTGCAGTTTGTGGGATCTGGCGTCAGGCTGAACAATTGGGAAGCTACTCCTTTACCTATCAGGAAGGAGTCCTGGTAGTTAGCTCCAAAAATTTCATCATTGCTTTCCTAGAAAAATGATTGTTACTTTTTGTAGTTCTCCCACCCCCCTCATGAAAAGAAAATCAAAATGTATTCCGAACTTTGTTCATCTTTTTATCAATGAAATGCAGTTTTCCCTTTTCTTCATTTTTTGCCTTATTTTTCTTTATTTTTTTTTCTTTTCTACAGTTATGTATGTGTTGATTCTGATGCCATGTCATACGTGAAGGATTCTCGACCCAGTTCTGACAGTCGCATTACCATACAAGAAATTGAGGAGGATAGTAAGATAGAATGTGAGGATGAGGAAGCCCTGGAGGAAATAAGTAAGGACATGAAACAATATGAGGAAAAACCCAAACCGAATATGAGTGATACAGAATCCCTAAATTTGGGGAGCGAAGATAATGTCCGGGAAACAAAAATTAGTGTTCATTTGGAGGCACCCCTCAGGGAAGAATTGATAAGGTTGTTGCATGAGTTTAAGGACATTTTTGCTTGGTCTTATGATGACATGCCCGGACTTAGCACTGATTTGGTGGTACACAAGTTGCCTATTTACCCCGAATGCCGGTCAGTAAAGCAAAAGTTGCGGAAATTCAAAACGGACATTAGTGTAAAGATAAAAGAAGAGGTGAACAAGCAGTTTGAAGCAAAGATCATACGAGTCACCAAATACCCCACCTGGTTGGCGAACATTGTGCCGGTCCCAAAGAAAGATGGAAAAACCAGAGTGTGTGTGGACTATAGGGACCTCAACAAAGCCAGTCCAAAGGATGACTTCCCATTGCCAAACATTCACATATTGATCGACAATTGCGCCAAGCATGAGATCGGTTCATTTGTAGATTGTTATGCCGGTTACTACCAGATCCTGATGGACGAAGAAGACGCTGAGAAAACTACCTTCATTACACCTTGGGGAACGTATTGTTACAGAGTAATGCCGTTTGGATTGAAGAACGTCAGGGCAACTTATATGAGGGCAATGACCACGATGTTTCATGACATGATGCATCAAGAAATTAAAGTATATGTGGACGATGTCATCATAAAGTCCAAAAAGCAACCTGATCATGTGAGAGATTTGAGAAAGTTTTATCAAAGACTCCATAGGTACAATCTAAAGCTCAATCCTGCTAAGTGCACCTTCGGAGTACCTTCAGGGAAATTGTTGGGGTTTATAGTGAGCCGGCTAGGTATTGAACTAGATCCATCAAAGATCAAGGCCATCCAAAGTCTACCTTCGCCGAAGAACAAGAAGGAGGTAATGAGCTTATTGGGAAGGTTTAATTACATTAGCCGGTTTATCGCTTAGTTGACATCAATGTGTGAGCCAATCTTCAAGTTGTTGAAGAAAGATGCAGCAGTGAAATGGACCGACGATGTCAGGAAGCCTTCGACAAGATCAAGGAATATTTGGCCAATCCTCCAGTATTAGTTCCTTCAGAGCCGGGGCGACCTCTGATCCTATACTTGACAGTGCTTGACAACTCCTTTGGTTGTGTGCTAGGCCAACACGACGAGACAGGCAAGAAAGAGCAAGCTATATATTACCTCAGTAAGAAGTTTACATCTTACGAGGTGAAATATACTCAACTTAAAAGAACTTGTTGTGCATTAATCTGGGTGGCTCAGAAATTGAAGCATTATTTATCAGCATATACCACATACTTGATATCACGTCTGGATCCTCTGAAGTATATATTTCAGAAGCCTATGCCTACAGGGAGACTTGCTAAATGGCAGATTCTGCTCACAGAATTTGACATTATCTATGTGACTCGTACGGCAATGAAGGTGCAAGCAATTGCGGACTACTTGGCAGAGAATCCAGTAGATGATGAATATGAGCCTCTAAAGACGTACTTTCCGGATGAGGAGGCAATAAATGTCGAGGAAATAAAACAAGATGAGAAGCCAGGATGGAAAATGTACTTCGACGGAGCCGTCAACAGAAAGGGCGTTGGTATCGGAGCGGTACTCATTTCAGGTACGGGTCAACACTACCCCGTCACAGCTCAACTTTGATTTTTCTGTACCAACAACATGGCCGAATATGAGGCGTGTATTTTGGGATTAAGAATGGCAATTGACATGGGTATTCAAGAGATTTTGGTCATGGGTGACTCGGATCTCTTGGTACACCAAATCCAGGGAGAATGGGAGACACGAGATTTGAAATTGATACCTTACCGGTATTGTTTGCACGAGTTGTCCCAAAGATTCCAGTTTATAGAATTCAAGCACATCCCAAGAATGCACAATGAGATCGCAGATGCTTTGGCCACACTGTCCTCTATGTTGCATCATCCTGACAAGACATATATAGATCCGCTCCGGATCCAAGTCCGTGATCAAAATGCTTATTGCTTCGCTGTGGAAGAAGAGTCAGATGGAGAGCCGTGGTATCATGACATCAGGGAATACCTGAAAGCTGGCAAATACCCGGAGCAGGCCACGGGTGATCAGAAGAGAACTATCAGGCGCTTGGCCGATGGATTTTTTCTCAGTGGAGGAGTTATATACAAGAGAACACCAGATCTGGGGTTATTGAGGTGTGTGGATGCACAACAAGCTGATGAGATTATGATTGAAGTACATGCTGGAGCTTGTGGACCCCACGTGAGCGGATATGTCCTAGCGAAGAAGATTTTGAGAGGCTGGGTATTATTGGCTCACTATGGAGCGTGATTGTATCATGTATGTAAGGAAATGCCACTAATGCCAGGTACATGGAGATCTGATCCACTCCCCGCCTTATGAATTGCATACAATGTCTGCACCATGGCCCTTTGTCGCCTGGGCATGGATGTTATCGGTCCGATAGATCCAGCAGCTTCCAATGGGCATAGATTCATTTTGGTTGCAATCAATTATTTCACCAAGTGGGTTGAGGCAAAGACATTTAAGGCAGTGACGAAGAAAGCGGTGGTAGACTTTGTGCATGAGAATATTATATGCCGATTTGGAATTCCTAAGGTGATCATCACAGATAATGGAGCCAATCTAAACAGTCATCTCATGGCGGAAGTTTGCGAGAGATTCAAGATCACACATCGCAATTCCACACCTTATAGGCCAAAGGCGAATGGGGCGGTAGAAGCGGCGAATAAGAATATCAAGAAGATTCTCCGGAAAATGGTGGAGGGATCCAGACAATAGCATGAAAAGCTACCTTTTGCTCTTATGGGTTACCGCACGACAGTGCGTACTTCTATCGGAACCACACCTTATTCACTGGTGTATGGAACGGAGGCTGTTATACTTGTAGAAGTAGAAATACCGTCATTGCGGATCATAGCTGAAGCTGGAATAGATGACGAAGAATGGGTAAAAGCCCGGTTGGAACAATTGAGTTTGATTGATGAAAAGAGATTGGCCGCAGTTTGCCATGGGCAGTTGTATCAACAGAGAATGGCCAGAGCATACAATAAGAAAGTGCGTCCTCGGAAGTTTGAAGTCGGACAACTTGTATTGAGGCGTATCTTACCACATTGGGCCGAGGCAAAGGGAAAATTTGCGCCAAATTGGCAGGGACCATTTGTAGTATCACGGGTGTTGTCCAATGGGGCATTATATTTAACAGATATTGAAGGAAAGTGTGTAGAGACTGCTATCAATTCAGATGCAGTCAAAAGATACTATGTATGATTCCTTTTCAATTATGTGTTTTGTATTTTGTTGTGATTTTGGAATTGAAATGACGAAGGCGTTTTATTCTCTATCCAAACACTTTATCCATTGACAACCCTTTTGAGCCTTAATGATTAATATATTCTTTCATATCCCTCTCTCGGAATCGCTTATGGCACAATTAAGAAAATGAAAAAGAGAAGGAAATGAAAAAAAAAGAAAAGAAAAAAAATAATATAAAAAAAATGGAAAATGAGAAAAAGACAAAAATCGGGAAAAAGTCAAAAGAAATTCATTAGTTAATGACCTTCCGAACTACGTTTCGACTTGATCCCGAAAAGGTACGTATGCAGCCTCTCTGGGGTTCAGTCACAATAAAGAAAAAATCCAAAAAAACTCCCCCACATATTGAAACTGGGGCAGAAGTTATGTTTAACAATTCCGAGAGTTGTAAATATTTTTGAACCCTCGTGAAATTTTGAGCCTTTATACCTTTCTTTCTCAACCCATCCAAAAGCCACGTTACAGTCCTAAGAAAGACCTTCTGATCAATTTCGAAATGATAACGGATGCAATGAAGATGGAGCAAGACATCGGATAATACCCGTGGTATAGAAAACAAAAGACAAAAGGAAAAATGAAAAAATGAAAAAAATGAGAGAGTCTCATCGGTGAAAACCTTAACCGGCACTGTGAGGCGATTGTGAGTTTGAGAGAAATAAAATGAGAGAGTCTCATCAGTGAAAACCTTAACCGGCACTGTGAGACGATTGTGAGGTTGAGAGAATAAATGAGAGAGTCTTATTGGTGAAAACCTTTCGAGGCACCGTACGGCGATCGTAAGGACTACCAGAAAAAGAGAAAAGGCAACAAAAATAGTATCGTGTTTGGGTTCAAAACAATTTGGTGTTAGAATAATGATTGGAACGGACTGGGTCAGAGTTTAAATACATGGCATGGTCAGCGGAATCAGCCAGCAAACACCGATATAAGTTCTATCATCTCTCCAAAACACCCTTTACCTTTCTTTCATTTTTCTGCATTTCATTGTTTACCCTTTTGAGAGCTAACTACCAGCTCCTGATGACAAAAGCTGAAACAACACTGGATCAGAAAGAAAGAAGAGTTGGGAAGGAAATAAAGAAGTTTGGCAAACATGGCCAACGGAAAAGAAAACAAAACAAAAAGGGAAAAGTAAGAAAATACAAAAAGAGTTTGCAAGAGATAGGCGGCTAAAGGCCACACAGCAGGAGAAAAAGCAAAAAGAGGAAAGCAATAAGAGGTAGGGACGGCAGACGGCAAATGCCAGTTGCCAGCAGTTTATATCTAATAAATTTTGTTTCATGCAGGAACAAATTGTCACTATTCATGTCACGCCCCAAATCGAGGGACATGACCGGCGCCTGACCGGGTTGCCCCAGTCAAGCGGACCTGGGTGCCTTTCATTCCCACGCGTTAACCCTGTGTCGATTGTTTCTCATTAACCAAATATCTTACTAACCATGAATGATTTCACATTAAACAAATAAAACAATACGAGTGATTCATTAACAAGATTTCAATTTTTACAACGCCCGACCTAACACAATATATATACATAAGACTGGAGTCCCACAGTTTACATGTCTACAGAGCCTCTAGGATACAAAAAGAGAATACAATACTTGCCGGTAACAAGGCTCCGGCTATACCTTACAAAACCGAAATGAAATCTAAACCAAAGTGGCATGAACCACACAAGGCCCCGAGGAAGAAAGGGGCTCACCAAAACGGGCAGTGGAAGGAGAAGGATACTACTGCCGATGAGCTGAAGTGCCTGCTACTGATCCACCTACAATCATAACACGAATGTAGCGCCCCCGGCAAAAAGGGACGTCAGTACACTTGAATTGTACTGGTATGTATGGACAAACTTTGTCCCAAGTAAACTCAAGCCATTAAATTACATCAACAATTAATTAAGCCAGCCAACCATGTTTCCACATTTTCCTCATTTCAAATAATTCTCACACAAAGCACTTTCTACGATCAACCAATTTAACAATAACCAATCAATCACGTAAAGCACAAGTAGTCAAACAAAGGGGCAATCGGTGCCCCACAGGTTGCAAACTCTCCTGCTGTCTCCTTTCACAATTTCACATTATTGATTTTTGTATCAATTTTCAATAGCGATTTCGATCGCTTTCCATCCTTATTGCCCCCGACCACCCTTATTACCTCGGCCACCCTTATCACCCCAACCCACACCTTATTTCACCACGTTGCGGCGCGCAACACGACCCCGCCTTACAGTTGAAAACACAACAATTTCAAACAGCAGATAAGGTACTACACACAATTTCAACAAGTTCAAATAAGCAACTTACACATTGGTTCATGTTCTCAATTTCTTCTCAATTCAATATCACAACCATGTTACAATATTTTCACAATTCAAGTGTTTCATCTTTTTCCACAATAAACCAATTCTCAAGTGTTTCGTTTGTTTTCCACAAGGTGCCATATAGGCCATCATAGTCATTATTCACAATTCTTTTGCCAAATTAAACTCTCATTTTACATCACTCATAACTCAACAACAAACTTTGAATACCCAACAACAACATCAAGAATTTCACACAATTGTCAATTTAACACGAAACATACAAACTTCACACATATAGGCGATTTCACAAGAATCAAAATTAGCCATACATACCTGGTGATGATTTTTTCCTCCTACTTTATGCTTACCCGATATATCCTACTCTTGCCAACCTTGTTCTTGAAGACTCTTACTTCTACTCACTTCTTTTTACTTGAAAAGATTGGGGAAGTTGAATCCTTGCCCTAGGATCCCTTGGAATTAAATGGTTGGAACAATCTTTGAAGATGAAAGATTTCTCTCTCTAAAAACCCTCTCTTCTCTCTCTAATTTTTGGTAAGATAAAATGATAAAATGAAGAAGAAGTGTGTTATATTAAAGAAGAGATCGGGTCAAAATGTTACAAAAATCTGGGCCGGGGTCAATTATGCGGTGCACTATGCGACCGCAGAATCAACATGCGGTCCGCATAGTGACCGCAGAATTGCCCCAAATTTTACACAGGTTCTGTTAAGAAATGCGGTCACTATGCGGACCGCATGTTGATTCTGCGGTCGCAAAGTGCACCGCAGATTTGACATGCGATCGCATATCGACCGCACTTTTGACACGATTTTTGGGAAACTCTCTGGAACGTTTTGCGGCAAGAATGCGGTCCGCATGTCAGGTTTGCGGTCGCATTCTTGACCGCATATTTGACATTTTTCGGAAAAATTAATTCTCTACATTTTTGAAACTCAAATCACTACCAAGGGTCCGAACCGCGGCGAGCACGCATTCCTAACACATTATTCGGACCATGACACCATAGCTACTAGGTTTTATGCACAAAATATTTACGGGGCCTTACAATTCATTTTAAATGAATATGACCAATGTGGGAAAATAGAAAGCACCAAAAAGTGAAAGTTTGCCAATAAGTGGAGAAATTCATAGGCGAGATACAATTGGTAAAAGAAAAAACCAAAAGAGGAAGGTAGTATCTTTTGAAATCCACTCCCCAGTCATCAGGCTGAGAGAATACTTTTCTCCATTGCATGTTTAATTTCTGTTAGGCGCCCACCTTCGAACAAGGGAATACTTTTCTGCATTGCATGTTTAATTTCTGTTAGGCGCCCACCTTCTAACAAGGGAATACATTTCAGCATTGCACGTTTAATTTCTGTTAGGCGCCCACCTTCAAACAAGGGAATATTTTTTCTGCATCGCATGTTTAATTTCTGTTAGGCGCCCACCTTCAAACAAGGGAATACTTTTTTCATCGCATGTTTAATTTCTGTTAGGCGCCCACCTTCAAACAAGGGAATACTTTCAGCATTGCACGTTTAATTTCTGTTAGGCGCCCACCTTCAAACAAGGGAATACTTTTTGCATCGCATGTTTAATTTTTGTTAGGCGCCCACCTTCAAACAAGGGAATACTTTTCTGCATATCATGTTTAATTTCTGTTAGGCGCCCACCTTCGAACAAGGGAATACTTTTCTGCATTGCATGTTTAATTTCTGTTAGGCGCCTACCTTCTAACAAGGGAATACATTTCAACATTGCACGTTTAATTTCTGTTAGGCGCCCAACTTCGAACAAGGGAATACTTTTCTGCATTGCACGTTTAGTTTCTATTAGGCGCCCACCTTCGAACAAGGTAATACTTTTCTGCATTGCACATTTAGTTTCTGTTAGGCGCCCACCTTCGAACAAGGGAATACTTTTCTGCATAGCATATTTAATTTCTGTTAGGCGCCCACCTTCTAACAAGGGAATACATTTCTGCATATTTACTTCCTACAATTTTGGTTTTATGTTAACTAATAAAAGCCCACACTGGGGCAGAAGAAAAGTTTGTTGTTTTGTTTTGTTTTGAGCAGGTTTCAGCTCGAGGACATGAAGTATCATTGAAAAAAGGAGGAAAGCAAGAAAATAAAATCAACAAAAAAAGAGGAAAGCAAGAAAAGAAAATCAACAGAAAAGAGAGTCGGTATCACAAAAAGTCAAGGAAAAGAGAAGAAGAAGCAAACAAAGGCTAGATTAGGAACAATTGTAATTGTAGGATCATAGCTTAGAATAGCTTCTTCATTTTACATTCTCCCCCCGGTGTAATAAGGAGTAAGTCGGCAAGTCTCAACAGTGTCAATGCAACAGTGAGTCTAGTAGTTTTTAAGCTGCCAGACCTTCCCGAACTACACTGACCTGATTCCTGTTTAGCCCAGGATATGTAGGCAACCTCTAAAGCAGGGTGCGGTCAAAAGGTTTTCAAAAATGCTTTTACGGAATGTACCAATGTACAAAAATCTCTCATTTCTGCTCACTTGTCTTTGCACTGAAACTCTTTGTGTTCCTGAGCAAAGAGGGGCAGCTGTGAGCACTTGATTTTTGCACCGGGAAATTAATTCCAAAATTAAAATAAATATGTTTTTGAGTGCAATTACTTGCTTTGTTTGAAATTAGCTACACTTTATGTGTTTGAATAATAGAAATTAAAAAAAAATCAAAAGAAATTAGGCTAGGTAATTACTTTGTTTAATTAATTAGTTTAAAGAAGAAAATTAGCCAAACCCTGGTCGTGATGGCGCCCAACACAATGCTAGGCAAGCCCGACCATATCATCCCTTAAAACAACCAGTTATTAATCAAATTAAACTTAAACAGTAAATGATCATATCGGGTGATAAACGAAATGTAAAACATACAAAATACGGTCCCAACCATATCGTGGTGTCACGAGACTGAGCCTCTACAGAATAGCATCCTAATACAACCAAGTCTAGGCAAATAGGAAATCAACAAGATGATAAAGAAGGAGAAAACAAGCTCTGCGGACGCTGGCAGCTACCTCGTAATCTCCGCAAAAGTAGACAAGGATCAGCAGCTACAATGTCTCAACTGCTCTCGGGCACCTGTGGATCTGCACAGAAAGTGCGGGGGAGTGGGGTGAGTATATTTCAACTCAGTGAGTAACAATAATAAATAATAACCGAAGGTAAGAACTCATGTGCTATCACTTAGCAGTTCTAAGGCAACCCTCACAGGTACGTCATCACTATGGTAGTACTCTAATCTCCAATCCACGTTTATCTCTACAAGATTCTACACTGATCCAACCCTCACTCGTACCCCTACGGTGTACGGCTATCTCAACATATAAAGACACATACTTATGTCTATAATGTATAAGTATTTAAGTAGATAGTAGGATATGATTAAGTATAATGCTGCGGCGTGCAGCCCGCTCCAATACATATACCGCTGCGGCACGCAGCCCGCTCCATTTAACGTCGACGGCGCTCACTGGGGGTGTATACAGACTTCGGAGGGGCTCCCTAGGCCCAAGCACTATTATACTGCGGCGTGCAGCCCGATCCACACATGTATTACTGCGGCGTGCAGTCCGATCCAATATATATCTATACATATATAACTATACTGCTACGGCGTGTAGCCCGATCCCATGATATACACCAGCGCTCACTGAGAATGTGTGCGGACTCGGACTCCGAAGGGGCTCCTACAGCCCAAGCGCAATAATACTGCGGCGTGCAGTCCGTTCCTCCGTCCCACATGTATATTACATGTATATTACTGCGGCGTGCAGTCCGATCCAATATATATACTGCTGCGGCGTGCAGCCCGATCCAATATAGGTATATATATATAATACCTCATAATGGGTCCTCGACCCTATCCCAGTCAATATATGCTTGGCCTCTCAGGCCCAATATAATATATCACAGTGGGTCCTAGACCCTGTCTCAGTCAATATAAACTTGGCCTTTCAGGCCCACTCAGCTAGAACAAGGAATTCCACCCTAGATAATCTCTCTCAATGTACACATCTAGTACGGGCTCATATTATGCTATACAGCTAGAGCTACGGCTGAGTGTATATTTCCAACACGATATAAAGGTCACCTAGCTCTATAGGTTCCCTAATGCTCTACAGATCGGCACAAGGCCCCAAACATGGCTATTAGCCCAATTGTACGGTTATAATCTCATTAACGGTCATACAACACAGTATTCTATTAGCCGGGAAGGACTAAGTCCGAACCCCCAATCACAATGTCACCACGCCCGTCATAGAACGCGTGTCTCATCTCAATATAGCACTGTGAAGTGCTAGTACGGGGTTTCAAACCCTCAGTACATTGTTTACTACTACCACTCACCTCGAACCGGTAGAAGCTTCAATCCGCCTTGCGCTTGCCTCGCAAATCAATCTCCTCGGGTGCCAAATCTACTCAAAATCATAGAGAATGCATCAATATATGCTAATTTCACGCAATTCATTCGAAATAACCCAAATTATATCAAAACCCACAAGTTGTCAAAACTCGACTTGTCAAAACCCCTCGTTCTGTTCAGAAAACAAAAATACAAATATTTGGGTTTAATTGATTTTGGGTGTCACGACCCAAACCCTGGTCGTGATGGCGCCCAACACAATGCTAGGCAAGCCCGACCATATCATCCCTTAAAACAGCCAGTTATTAATCAAATTAAACTTAAACAGTAAATGATCTTATCAGGTGATAAACGAAATGTAAAACATACAAAATACGGTCCCAACCATATCGTGGTGTCACGAGACTGAGCCTCTACAGAATAGCATCCTAATACAACCAAGTCTAGGCAAATAGGAAATCAACAAGATGATAAAGAAGGAGAAAACAAGCTCTACGGACGCTGGCAGCTACCTCGTAATCTCCGCAAAAGTAGACAAGGATCAGCAGCTACAATGTCTCAACTGCTCTCGGGCACCTGTGGATCTGCACAGAAAGTGCAGGGGAGTGGGGTGAGTATATTTCAACTCGGTGAGTAACAATAATAAATAATAACTGAAGGTAAGAACTCCTGTGCTATCACTTAGCAGTTCTAAGGCAACCCTCACAGGTACGTCATCACTATGGTAGTACTCTAATCTCCGATCCACGTTTATCTCTACAAGATTCTACACTGATCCAACCCTCACTCGTACCCCTACGGTGTACGGCTATCTCAACATATAAAGACACATACTTATGTCTATAATGTATAAGTATTTAAGTAGATAGTAGGATATGATTAAGTATAATGCTGCGGCGTGCAGCCCGCTCCAATACATATACCGTTGCGGCGCGCAGCCCGCTCCATTTAACGTCGACGGCGCTCACTGGGGGTGTATACAGACTTCGGAGGGGCTCCCTAGGCCCAAGCACTATTATACTGCGGCGTGCAGCCCGATCCACACATGTATTACTGCGGCGTGCAATCCGATCCAATATTTATATGTATATATATTTATACTGCTGCGGCGCGCAGCCCGATCCCATAATATATACCAGTGCTCACTGAGAATGTGTGCAGACTCAGACTCCGAAGGGGCTCCTACAGCCCAAGCGCAATAATACTGCGGCGTGCAGTCCGTGCCACACGTATATTACATGTATATTACATGTATATTACTGCGGCGTGCAGTCCGATCCAATATATATACTGCTGTGGCGTGCAGCCCGATCCAATATAGGTATATATATATAATACCTCATAATGGGTCCTTGACCCTATCCCGGTCAGTATAGACCCGGCCTCTCAGGCTCACTCAGCTAGAATAGGGAATTCCACTCTAGGTAGTATCTTTCAAAGTACACATCTAGTACTGGCTCGTAAGCTAGAACAGGGGATTCCACCCTAGATAATCTCTCTCAATGTACACATCTAGTACGGGCTCATATTATGCTATACGGCTAGAGCTACGGCTGAGTGTATGTTTCCAACATGATATAAGGGTCACCTAGCTCTATAGGTTCCCTAATGCTCTACAGATCGGCACAAGGCCCCAAACATGGCTATTAGCCCAATTGTACAGTTATAATCTCAGTAACAGTCATACAACACGGTATTCTATTAGCCGGGAAGGACTAAGTCCGAACCCCCAATCACAATGTCACCACGCCCGTCATAGAACGTGTGTCTCATCTCAATATAGCACTGTGAAGTGCTAGTACGGGGTTTCAAACCCTCAGTACATTGTTTACTACTACCACTCACCTCGAACCGGTAGAAGCTTCAATCCGCCTTGCGCTTGCCTCGCAAATCAATCTCCTCGGGTGCCAAATCTACTCAAAATCATAGAGAATGCATCAATATATGCTAATTTCACGCAATTCATTCGAAATAACCCAAATTATATCAAAACCCACAAGTTGTCAAAACTCGACTTTTGGTGCGCTTCTCGAAAAATTATAAAAGTTATATATTCAGAACCCTCGTCTCAATACGAGTCTAGGCATATCAAATTTACCAAATTCGGATTCCAATTGCCTACTCAAATCAGTGTTTTTCTACAATTTTAGGCCTAGGGCTAAAACCCACCTTTAATCTTCCATTTTCATAGAAATAATCAATGTTTTCATGATAAAAGCGCGTAATTAAACCACAAAACTTACCTCTAACAATATCCCGATGATCTCCCAGCAATTCCCGTCACTTTATCACTCTAGAGCTCAACAATGGGGGTTTCTAGGAGTGACACCCGTAAATGAAATGTTCTGCAATTTAAGGACCTGCCCAGTCATTTAACCCTTCGCGAACGCGACACTACCCACGCGTTCGCGATGAACAAAATTAGCAGCCTCCGAATTTACTCTACGCGAACGCGTGGCTTCCAGCCGCGTTCGCGATGACCAACCGCTCAAACCTACGCGAACGCGTTCACTCCTTCGCGATCGCGATGCTTCCCAAGCCTGACCCTACGCGGACGCGTGCAAACCTCCCGCGAACGCGATGCCTCCGGTCCTGGACCTACGCGTTCGCGTCCAGCCCATCACGAACGCGATGAACAACTTTGATACCCTTCGCGGACGCGTTCCCTTCATCGCGAACGCGATGAAGGAATTTCCTCTGCAGATACAGCAGCAATTCAGCTGCTGTCTTAGGCCAAAAATGGTCCGTTTGGACCCCCGAATTCATCCCGAGGCCCCGGGACCCCAACGAAAACCACCAACATACTCCACAACACGATTCAAACTTGTTCCAATCATAAAAACACGCACTTAAACACGGAAAACGTCGAATCCAAGCAAATTCAAGCCTAAGTTTTCATTCAAACTTCCGAAACTAACATCCAATCCAAAACCTGATCAAACGACGTCCGAATGACCTGAAAAATTGCAGACATATCCAAAATCACCTAACGGAGCTACTGCAACTGTCGGAATTCCATTCCGACTCCCGGATCAAAATCTCACCTATCGATCGGATTTCGCCAAAATGCAACCTTAGCCAATTCAAGCCTATTTCTACACCGGGCCTCCAAATTCAATTCCGATCGCTCCCCTAAGTCACAATTCACCTCTCGGAACTAACCGAATCATCAGAATTCGATTCCGAGCTCTCTAACTAAATAGTCAACTCCGGGTTGATTTTCCTTATTCAAGTTTCCTCCAAAAAGGCTATATGCCTCATTTCCAATCCAATTCACTCCTAACTCCCCCGATAGACTCTAACACTGATATAAAAGCATGAATTATGTAATTACAACACAACGTGGTGGTAATTCCCATGACGACGGGCCGGGTCGTCACATTCTCCCCCTCTTAAGCAAACGCTCGTCCTCGAGCGGGTCAAGAAACATACCTGAAGTCTCGAATAGCTGAGGGTATCTGCTCCGCATCTCTTGTTCAACCTCCCAAGTAGCCTCCTCTACGGGTCGACCTCTCCACTGAACCTTAACTGATGCAATCTCCTTCGACCTCAACTTCCTTACTTGGCGACCCAAAATAGCAATAGGCTCCACATCATAGGATAGATCACCATTAAGCTGAATGGTACTGAAGTCTAATACATGAGACGGATCTCCGATGTACTTCCGGAGCATAGACACATGGAATACTGGATGAACGCTGGATAAGCTGGGTGGCAAGGCTAACTCATATGCCACCTCTCCAACTCTCCTGAGTATCTCAAAAGGACCAATGTACCTGGGACTCAACTTCCCTTTCCTCCCGAACCTCATGACACCCTTCATGGGTGAAACCTTCAGCAATACTCTATCACCGACCATGAAAGACAACTCTCGAACCCTACGGTCTGCATAACTCTTCTGGCAGACTGTGTTGTGCGAAGCCTCTCCTGGATCAACTTTGCTCTATCCGGAGCATCCTGAACTAACTCAGTCCCTATCAATCTATCCTCACGAGGCTCAAACCATCCGACGGGAGATCTACACCGTCTGCCATACAATGCCTCGTACGGGGCCATCTGAATACTCGACTGGTAGTTGTTGTTGTAGGCAAACTCGGCAAGTGGCAAAAACGCATCCCATGAACCACCAAAGTCAATCACACATGCCCGCAACATATCCTCCAGGATCTAAATAGTGCGCTCAGACTGTTCGTCTGTATGGGGGTGAAATGCGGTGCTTAACTCAACCCGCGTACCCATCTCTCGCTGAAATGCTCTCCAAAACTGAGAAGTGAACTGAGTGCCTCTGTCAGATATAATAGACACTGGGACCCCATGCAACCTGACAATCTCCCGAATAAAGATCGATTCCAACCACTCCGATGAGTAAGTAGTACTAACTGGGATGAAATGTGCGGACTTAGTCAGCCGATCAACAATCACCCATACAGAATCAAACTTCCTTGTTGTCCGAGGAAGCCCAGTAATAAAATCCATGGTGATCCTCTCCCATTTCCACTCGGGAATAACCATACGCTGAAGAACACCGCCCGGTCTCTGATGCTCATACTTGACCTGCTGGCAATTGAGGCACTTAGCTACATGCCTAACAATATCCATCTTCATTCTCCTCCACCATTAGTGTTGTCTCAAGTCTTGGTACATCTTTGCGGCACCTAGGTGAATAGAGTACCGCGAACTGTGTGCCTCCTCAAGTATCAACTCCCGCAAACCATCAACATTGGGCACGCATATACGGCCCTGCGTCCTCAGAACACCATCACTGTCGATAGTCACATCTCTAGCATCATTGTTCAGCACTTTGTCCTTAAGGACAAGCAAATGTGGGTCATCATACTGTCGCTCCCTGATGCGATCATATAAGGAAGATCGAGAAACAACACAAGCCAACACTCGACTCGGCTCCGAAATATCCAATCTCACTAGCCGATTGGCTAGGGCCTGAACGTCATAAGCAAATGTCCTCTCCCCAACTGGGATGAAAGCTAGGCTGCCCATACTGACCGCCTTCGGACTCAAAGCATCGGCCACCACATTGGCCTTCCCCGGATGATACAAGATGGTGATGTCATAATCTTTAAGCAACTCCAACCACCTCCGTTGTCTCAAATTAAGGTCCTTCTGTCTGAATAAGTGCTGAAGGCTGCGATGATCCGTGAACACCTCGCAGGAGACACCATACAGGTAATGCCTCCAAATCTTCAAAGCATGAACTATGGCTGCTAGCTCCAAATCATGAACAGGGTAGTTCTTCTCGTGGGGCTTCAACTGACGAGAAGCATAAGCAATGACCCTACCCTCCTGCATTAACACACAACCAATGCCAACCCCTGAGGCATCACAATATATAGTATAAGAATTTGAAGTTGTCGGTAGAATCAAGACTGGTGCTGTGGTCAGTGCTGTCTTGAGCTTCCGAAAGCTCTCCTTGCACTCCTCGGACCATAAGAAAGGAACACCCTTCTGAGTCAATCTAGTCAAGGGTGAAGTAATAGAAGAGAATCCCTGAACGAATCGGCGATAATACCCTGCCAATCCCAGAAAGCTACGGATCTCAGTAACTGAGGTCGGTCTGGGCCAACTCTGCACTGCCTCGACCTTCCTCGGATCTACCTGAATACCATCACAGGACACCACGTGCCCTAAGAATGCCACGGACTCAAGCCGGAACTCACATTTGGAGAACTTGGCATACAACTTCTCCTCTCTCAATCTCTGCAACACAATAATCAAGTGCCGAGCATGCTCCTCCTGGCTACGAGAGTAGACTAGTATGTCATCAATGAACACGATCACAAATGAATCAAGATACGGCCTGAATACGCTGTTCATCAGATGCATAAATGCTGCTGGGGCATTGGTCAGCCCAAAAGACATCACAAGGAACTCATAGTGACCATATCTGGTCCGGAATGCAGTCTTCATAATGTCAGACTCTCTAATCTTCAGCTGATGGTAGCCTGAACGAAGATCAATCTTCGAGAACACCCTAGCTCCATGGAGCTGATCAAATAAATCATCAATACGAGGAAGAGGATACTTATTCTTCACTGTTACTTTGTTTAGCTGCCTATAGTCAATACACATCCTCATGGATCCGTCCGTCTTCTTAACAAACAGGACCGGTGCACCCCACGGCGACACACTCGGCCGAATGAACCCCTTATCTAGGAGTTCCTGGAGGTGCTCCTTCAATTCCTTCAACTCAGCTGGTGCCATCCGATACGGAGGAATAGAAATAGGCTGAGTGCCTGGCACCAAATCGATACCAAAATCAATATCCCTGTCCGGCGGCATGCCCGGCAGGTCTGAGGGAAACACATCAGGAAAGTCTCGCACAATGGGAACAGAATCAATACTGGGAGTCCGGGCCTCGACCTCCCGCACAAATGCTAAATAAGAGAGACATCCCTTCCCAACCATTCGTTGGGCCTTGAGGAAAGATATTACCATGCTAGGTACATACTCAGTCGTGCCTCGCCACTCGATCCTCTGAATGCCCGGCATAGCCAAAGTGACTGTCTTAGCATGACAGTCCAGAATAGCATGACATGGAGACAGCCAGTCCATGCCCAATATAACATCAAAATCAATCATGCTGAGAAGCAACAGGTCTACTCGGGTCTCCAGACCTCCAAAAGTGACCAAACAGGACCGGTAGACGTGGTCCACAATAATAGTATCCCCTACCGGGGTAGATACATGCACTGGCAGCTCAAGACTCCCTCGGGTCGTGCCCAAATGAGGAGCAAAATATGTAGACACATAAGAATAAGTAGAGCCGGGATCAAACAATACTGAGGCATCTCTGTGGCAGACTGAAATAATACCTGTAATGACAGCATCAGAAGCAACAGCCTCAGATCGGCCCTGAAAAGCATAGCATCTAGCCTGTCCGCCTGATCGGCCTCCCCCTCGAGAGCGACCCCTAGCTGTCTGACCCTCACCCCTAGCTGGCGGGGCGGGTGCTGAAGTAGAAGGACCAGATGACGAGGGCTGCCCCCTCTGCTGATAAGACCTGGAAACAAGACGGAGACACTCTCTACGGATGTGCCCAAACTCTCCGCACTCATAGCAACTCCCAGGTGCCGGGGGCTGAGACTGATAAGGACCCCTGGTGCTGGAGTGGCCAGCTGATGAACTAGGCCAAGAAGAACCCTGGGTATATGGGGCCTGTGAAGAACTCTAAGCTGGCATGGCGCTGAGAGATGGCTGACTCTGGTGCGAACCCTGATAACCCTGGCTAGAAGACCACCTACGGCGATCTGAGCGGCCCGACTGCGAAGATCTGAAAGAGCGACCTCGGCTCTGCTGACTCTGGCCTCTGGCCTCTAGTCTGAGTGCCACTGGAACTAGCTGAACCTCGAGGCCTATTGGCCTCCCTCTCATCCCGTTCTCTATGATGATCTGTCTCTATGTCGCGAGCAACATCCACAACATCCTCAAATGTACGACTCAAAACCCTCTCCCCAGTCATCAGAATATGAATGGGATAAATGAGGCCATCCACAAAGCATCCAATCCTCTCTCGTCGGAATGAACCAACCACGGTACATATCTGGACAACTCTGTAAACCTGATCTCATACTCTGACACTGACATGTCCCCCTGACGGAGACCCTCAAACTGCCTACGCATCTCCTCTCTCTGAGATCGAGGCACCCATTTCTCCAAAAACATAATGGAGAACTCCGGCCATGATAGTGGTGCTGCTCCGGCTGGCCTGCGGCGCTCATAAGCCTCCCACCAAGCGAAGGCTGGTCCCTGAAACCGAAAGGTAGTGAAAGATACCCCACTGGACTCCAATATCCCTGCCGTACGAAGCATCCGACGGCACTTATCCAAAAAACCTTGGGCGTCCTCGCCGGAGCACCAGTGAACACTCTGGAGGAGATAGTCCGGTGAACCTCTCGAGATGACGTTGCTTATCGTCCGTCGTAGGCGGGACCCTCTCCCCCGAATACGATCTGCCGGGCTGAGCCGGTACCACGGGCTGAGCCGGAGGAGCCTGCGGTGTCCGTAGCTCTGCACTGCGCGGCTCGCGGAGTACGTCTTGCGGGGGTCGATGACCACCCCCGATCCCCGATGCGACTGCTGCGAGTAGTAGCCGAAACCGCCTGTGCTGAGGCCGGTGCGGACTTCTAGTATCCGAGCCGGGGTCTCACTGTAGACCGGAATGACAATGGGCACGGCTGGTGCCTGATCCGGTGCTGCTGGCACCTCTGCGCAACTAGGGGCGTAGGTCGGTGGCGGCTGTCTCGGCTGCCCTAACTACTGCCACGACCACGGCCGTGTTCACGGCCTCTAGCGGTGGTAGTGGTGGTCGTCCTCCACGTCCGGATGATCGAGTTCTCGCCATCCGCGAGAGAATAGAATGTCAAAGTTCGGATCAAGTCAAAAGTAATCGCACGACAAGAATTCCAAGAATTGAAACTTTTCCTAAATAGGTTTGCAGCCTCCCGAGGATAAGTACAGGCGTCCCCGCACCGATCCACGAGACTCTACCAACCGGCTCATGACTCGCAAATCTTCTAGAAAACTCTAAAATATCACTGTCACGACCCAAACCCTGGTCGTGATGGCGCCTAACACAATGCTAGGCAAGCCCGACCATATCATCCCTTAAAACAGCCAGTTATTAATCAAATTAAACTTAAACAGTAAAAGACCATATCAGGTGATAAACGAAATGTAAAACATACAAAATACGATCCCAACCATATCGTGGTGTCACGAGACTGAGCCTCTAGAGAATAGCATCCTAATACAACCAAGTCTAGGCAAATAGGAAATCAACAAGATGATAAAGAAGGAGAAAACAAGCTCTGCGGACGCTGGCAGCTACCTCGTAATCTCCGCAAAAGTAGACAAGGATCAGCAGCTACAATGTCTCAACTGCTCTCGGGCACCTGTGGATCTACACAGAAAGTGCGGGGGAGTGGGGTGAGTATATTTCAACTTAGTGAGTAACAATAATAAATAATGACTGAAAGTAAGAACTCATGTGCTATCACTTAACAGTTCTAAGGCAACCCTCACAGATACGTCATCACTATGGTAGTACTCTGATCTCCAATCCACGTTTATCTCTACAAGATTCTACACTGATCCAACCCTCACTCGTACCCCTACGGTGTACGGCTATCTCAACATATAAAGACACATACTTATGTCTACAATGTATAAGTATTTAAGTAGATAGTAGGATATGATTAAGTATAATGCTGCGACGTGTAACCCGCTCCAATACATATACCGCTGTGGCGCGCAGCCCGCTCCATTTAACGTCGACGGCGCTCACTGGGGGTGTATACGGACTTCGGAGGGGCTCCCTAGGCCCAAGCACTATCATACTGCGGCGTGCAGCCCGATCCACACATGTATTACTGCGGCGTGCAGTCCGATCCACTAATTATATGTATATATATTTATACTGCTGCGGCGCGCAGCCCGATCCCATAATATACACCAGTGCTCACTGAGAATGTGTGCAGACTCAGACTCCGAAGGGGCTCCTACAGCCCAAGCGCAATAATACTGCGGCGTGCAGTCCGTCCCACGTGTATATTACATGTATATTACTGCGGCGTGCAGTCCGATCCAATATATATACTGCTGCGGCGTGCGGCCCGATCCAATATAGGTATATATATATAATACCTCATAATGGGTCCTCGACCCTATCCCAATCAATATGTGCTTGGCCTCTCAGGCCCAATATAATATATCACAGTGGGTCCTGGACCCTGTCTCAGTCAATATAGACTTGGCCTTTCAGGCCCACTCGGCTAGAACAGGGAATTCCACCCTAGATAATCTCTCTCAATGTACACATCTAGTACGGGCTCATATTATGCTATACAGCTAGAGCTATGGCTGAGTGTATGTTTCCAACATGATATAAGGGTCACCTAGCTTTATAGGTTCCCTAATGCTCTACAGATCGGCACAAGGCCCCAAACATGGCTATTAGCCCAATTGTACAGTTATAATCTCAGTAACAGTCATACAACACGGTATTCTATTAGCCGGGAAGGACTAAGTCCGAACCCCCAATCACAATGTCACCACGCCCGTCATAGAACGTGTGTCTCATCTCAATATAGCACTGTGAAGTGCTAGTACGGGGTTTCAAACCCTCAGTATATTGTTTACTACTACCACTCACCTCGCACCGGTAGAAGCTTCAATCCGCCTTGCGCTTGCCTCGCAAATCAATCCCCTCGGGTGCCAAATCTGCTCAAAATCATAGAGAATGCATCAATATATGCTAATTTCACGCAATCCATTCGAAATAACCCAAATTATATCAAAACCCACAAGTTGTCAAAACTCGACTTTTGGTGCGCTTCTCGAAAAATTATAAAAGTTATATATTCGAAACCCTCGTCTCAATACGAGTCTAGGCATATCAAATTTACCAAATTTGGATTCCAATTGCCTACTCAAATCAGTGTTTTTCTACAATTTTAGGCCTAGGGCTAAAACCCACCTTTAATCTTCCATTTTCATAGAAATAATCAATAATTTCATGATAAAAGCGCGTAATTAAACCACAAATCTTACCTCTGACAATATCCCGATGATCTCCCAGCAATTCCCATCACTTTCTCACTCTAGAGCTCAACAATGGGGGTTTCTAGGAGTGAAACCCGTAAATGAAATGTTCTGCAATTTAAGGACCTGCCCAGTCATTTAACCCTTCGCGAACGCGACACTACTCACGCGTTCGCGATGAACAAAATTAGCAGCCTCCGAATTTACTCTACGCGAACGCGTGGCTTCCAGCCGCGTTCGCGATGACCAACCGCTCAAACCTACGCGAACGCGTTCACTCCTTCGCGATCGCGATGCTTCCCAAGCCTGACCCTACGCGGACGCGTGCAAACCTCCCGCGAACGCGATGCCTCCGGTCCTGGACCTACGCGTTCGCGTCCAGCCCATCGCGAACGCGATGAACAACTTTGATACCCTTCGCGGACGCGTTCCCTTCATCGCGAATGCGATGAAGGAATTTCCTCTGTAGATACAGCAGCAATTCAGCTGCTGTCTTAGGCCAAAAATGGTCCGTTTGGACCCCCGAATTCATCCCGAGGCCCCCGGGACCCCAACGAAAACCACAAACATACTCCACAACACGATTCAAACTTGTTCCAATCATAAAAACACGCACTCAAACACGGAAAACGTCGAATCCAAGCAAATTCAAGCCTAAGTTTTCATTCAAATTTCCGAAACTAACATCCAATCCAAAACCCGATCAAACAACGTCCGAATGACCTGCAAAATTGCAGACATATCCAAAATCACCTAACGGAGCTACTGCAATTGTCGGAATTCCATTCCGACTCCCGGATCAAAATCTCACCTATCGATCGGATTTCGCCAAAATGCAACCTTAGCCAATTCAAGCCTATTTCTACACCGGGCCTCCAAATTCAATTCCCATCGCTCCCCTAAGTCACAATTCACCTCCCGGAACTAACCGAATCATCAGAATTCGATTCCGAGCTCTCTAAATAAATAGTCAACTTCGGGTTGATTTTTCTTATTCAAGTTTCCTCCAAAAAGGCTATATGCCTCATTTCCAATCCAATTCACTCCTAACTCCCCCGATAGACTCTAACACTGATATAAAAGCATGAATTATGTAATGACAATATAACGGGGTGGTAATTCCCGTGACGACGGGCCGGGTCGTCACATTGGGCCAAAGAACTGAAATTGGAGGCCCAATACCCCAGCCCAAGGCATCAGCCAAGAAACCCGGTCCAGGCCACCCAAGGATGCAATCTCAGCCGTCCGTCAGGTTTAATCCTACGGCTGAGACAATTAGCGGGTTTAATTAGTTAATAAATTGTGTGAGATCAAATCTCAACCGTCCATTTAAGTTGATCTAATGGTTAATAGAATGGGGTCTCATGTGCAACCAAACGATGGCGTTTTAGTAACGCATGTTCCGAGCCGTCGATCTTCATCAATTGGATGGCCAGGATCTCCTTAGCTTCATCGCCTATATAAGGCATTGGTCTGAACGGCCGGCCATTTTTTTCCAAGTCCTTTAACCCTAGCCGTCTTCTCCTCTTTCCCTCTTCTCCATCTTTATCTTCATTCTTCTTCACAGACCTCACCGGCCATGGAGGCCACCACCTCTCACGATGGTCTCCGGCCACTCCCTTCATCTCCTTCGCCCTCTTCTCCTTCTTCTTCACCTCAAAACATCAAAACCCCCAAGAACAGTCCCCTTTCTTTTGAAACTCCGGTCACCGGAACTCCACCGGTGACCACTCAAACAATGAATCACCGCTTCAAACCAATGCCAATCACTTCCTCTTCACTTGATCTACCCAACCATACCACCCACACCCCTCGAATATCCCTGGAACTTCTCGAATATCCAAAAAGAAGTCGCCGGAACCCTAACTCCGGCGACTCGAAACTTCAACCCCAATCAAGACCATACCTTTTACCTTCCCCAAACACCCCTCTGTGAATCAAAGACCCAAAAGGCTTCATCTTGAAGCCAAACAACGGAAAACAGAAAAGAAAGAAAATGAGAAAAGGGAAAAACAAAAGAAGAAGAAACAAAGGAATAAAAGGGTCTGAAAGAGTTCGAGAGAGAGTGAGAAAAAAGAAAAGAAATAGGAAGCTTGGGGGACAAACCCCGCCAAGCTAAGTACCCTCCTCCTGTTTTATATTTCTTTGCTTTTCCTGTTTGATTTATGTGTTTCTTGTCTTGCATGTTTCTATCTTTTTCTCGTGCTTCACATGATTAGTTATAGGGTTTAATTTGTTCATATGTGCTCCCTGTTTGACTGCTCATCTTCTTTTGTTTCTTATCTTTTATTTTATATATATGGTACATCTGTTAGTTTAGGTATTTTCCTTGAATCTGTTCATCTTCTAAGAGCCTGTTAGGTTAGGGTTCTCTATTTCTCTGCTTATCATTTGCTCTTTTCTTTTTATGTTAATCTCTCCAGTTGCTTCGCATGATTAGTTATAAGGTTCTTACCTGTTGTTTCTTATTTTGTTTCACATCTTTTTGCCTGTGTCTCTGATGACTAGTCATAGGGTTCCATAACCTGTTCCTTTTGAGCCTGTTAGTGATAGGACTTTGTCTGATATATGTCTTGTTTTGATCACATGGTTCTTTGCTCTAAGATTGAGGAATTCATCTTTTCTTTGTCACTTTCGACTGTTGGTTTTTGATTCATCTCAAAAAAGTTTGACTGTTGATAGTTGTTCTCTTGTTACTTCTATTCGTTTGTTTTTAAATCATGTTCTGTCTTTGATAAATTGGAGGTCACCTTGATTCTCTTCTCTTTTTCATCTTGTGAACCATGTGGTCTTTAATCTGTTTAGCTCTTATAGTATAACTTTTCTCCTATTGTCGTGCATGCTTAGTTCTAATATCAGCTTAGCTTTATTCTCTTTTCATCTTTATGTTAAGTTGCTTTTGAAGTATCCTAATTGAACTTTCCTGTTTTTTCTTCACTGTTTCTCCGTATCCTTCTCTTCTTCATCTTCATGTTTATATTAAGGCTAGGCTTAGTACTTGAAAATGGATTTTGATTACCATTCTTAGTCCATTGCTCTCCTGTTTAAAATAAAATCATGTTTTATTCCCTTGTTGACTGTTTTCTGAGAATTTAGTATCTATGTGTCTCTGCCCATGAATTCTAAGTGTTTTGGGGTTTTTTCCAGTATGTCATCTGACATGAATTGATTGTAACTAAGCCTATTTGATGTTAATTAACACTTTGCTATGTGAGATTGAGTTTGTGAGTCTGATTGATTAAAATTCAACATTATCCAACTTCTCCTCTTAATTTTGATTAGTTGATAAACATGTTTGGTTTCATATGGTTATGTGTGCAATTGTATGTTGAAATGGCTAAGTTTGCAATAGTTTTATGTTAGTGTGAACACTGTTAAATACCTATCATACCTTAGGGGATTGGTTATAGCTGCTAGTATTAGGTTTCATGAAAATGGCTAGTTTTTAAATAGGTTAAAACTAAAAATTACAAAAATAGGCTACAAGTTAAATAAGTGACCAAGAGTGGTCAATTTTGCAATTGACTTACTCTGTTAGGTCTGTCACACATTGGCCAACACTTAAGTAGGCTAATTGTGTCAAAATGGGCTAAGTCTGCAAATGCAGACTCGCCTAAGCTCTGTGTGAGCCCTGAACCTTAGGTGGCCAGGTCTGCAAAGACCTTAGTCCAGCCTATGTTCAGTAATTGGGCTTCATTTGCCTAGGCTAAGTCTCAACTTGAGACTGGCCATTAGTTAAATAGTCGGATTGCTTTAATAAAGCAGGTTAGTCCTGCAAATTAGTTTAAATTAACTTAAAATCAACAAAATAGGTTATTAGCAATAATTGACCTAAGAGTGGTCAACTTTGCAAAAGGTTGACCAACTCTACAAGGTCCTAACACACCAGTCCACCTTAAAAAGGGGCTGGTTGTGCAAAATGGCTAAGTCTGCAAATGCAGACTTGCCCAGGCTCTCTTTTGAGCCCTGAACATTAAAGTGGCCAAGCCTGCAAAGGCTTTGGGCCCAACTGTTCAACAATTGGGTTTAATTACCCAAGCTAAGTCTCAACTTGAGACTGGCTAGTTTTTAAATAGTCATATATAGCAATAAAGCAGGCTAGCCCTGCAGATTAGTTTAATTAACTGAAATTGGATTAAAAATGGCTAGAATTGAAATAGTTTCCTAAAGTAGAATTGGCCAGCCCTTAAATATCTATGCAAGGGCTGGCTATTAGTTAAATAAGTCCCAAAAAGCTAAAACTTGACCTAGGCAGGTCGGGTAAATCAACAATGTCTTTGAGGGCATATAGGGAACTTGAAATAGTAATCTGGTAAATAATTTAGAACCTAAGAGGGTAAGGGAGTCATTTGTACTCTTGATTTCTGCAATTTTGCAGAGATTTAAGGGTATAATGGTCTCCCTAAAAAGGGAAATCAGTAAAAATCCCTAACCCCTAAGGCTACATTGGTAAAAACCCATAAAAAAGAATCTTTGGAACCTTCCAGCACATGCTGGAAGGGTTTTCTGTTAACTGAAATAGGGCCAAAGTGTAAATGGGATAAACTTTAGAGGGGGAGAAGTGGGATGAATCCCATACTTTCTCCCCAAGTTTCAGCCCTTTCCCACACCTATAAATACCCCCTAAAAAGGTTGATTAAGGGCTGGCTTTTGAAGAAAAAGTTCAGAGAAAAATACTAGGATAGCAATAGGATTTTCTAGGATTTTTCGAGTGAGAATCTATTGATTTCAATCTGGTTCATTGGGTTTTCTGCTCGATCATTTGCCTGGATTTCTACTTGTTTGCTGTTGCTGGGTTTTCTGTTATTGTTGCTGTGGTTTTGCTTTGTGGATCTTCAATCACTGTTGCATTGCTGTCGGGTCTATTGCTGATTACTTGCTCTCATTTCCCCCTTAGAACTCATCGGCTTCTTTTTGTTGATCCAGGTACATCTCTTCTCCTTTGAAGTTGTAATGGAATTGCTGAAATAAAAATGAAGTTCAAGTGATTCATATGTCATAATGCATTTCTGTAGTTTAGTTCTTCGTAGCTGTTTAGCATTAGCATAGATATGTAGTAGCTTTTAATTGTATTGTAGCAGTAGGTAGTATCCGAAAAACAAAAAATACAAAAAATCATGTAATAGCTAATATAATAGTGGTAGTGTAGTAGTAGTATAGTCATAGGTCGCTCTTCACTTAGTTAAATAGGAAAAACCCTTAAAAGAAAAGTTAATTGATTCTCGCATGCATTAATAACAACATGCTCACTTAGTTAATATGTTTTCGTTAATCAATCTCGGGGTTTGAGTAAGTTTAAAAGGAAACAAACAGATAGGAGTGAAATTGGCTTTGATAACATCGAATTGGTTTGGCTCTTACTAAACAACAGTAGTTAATCATATCAAGTGAATCAGCCTTTAGATATCAACAAGTACAAAAGAGAAAAGAAGCAGTAATTCATTCGAAACTGGATTTGCAACGCTGATTGAGTCTAAATCGTAATAAAACCAGCGATATAACCATGCATGTGTAGTTAATCACTTAGCCTTAGATAATCTCGTTATTGTCAATAAGTAATTGGATTGTTTAAATACTATATCACATAGTTGAATCGTCTCTTTGACTGAGTAATTTCAATACTGTTGTAGGCCATCAGCAGAAAACAAAGAAATAAGAGTAGTTCATTCATATATGCATTAATTAGTTGTAATCTAGGATTAATATTGATATTCTTGTACAACGATTTTCCCGTTTTGATTAATAAAAGAGTGATTTAATTTAATTCCAGTGCGTTTGATTTACTATGAGTTCATTGTCTTTGCTTTCTTTATTACTGCTTTAATCCGATTTGGGCCTGACAATTAGTATGGGCCTAGACCATGTCCATGTAACTGCTGGGCTAGCGATGAATTGCCCAAAACAAGTCTGGTTCTTTAAGAACTTGGACCCATTGTTAATGTATTAAATCCCATTCTGGAAATCCAAGCCCCAATAACAATAGAAATCACACGGGCCTGGAATACTTAGTGTTAGAAATATGATTAAGGAAAAAACACAATTAGAGAAACGTAGTATACACTTCTTAGGATCGAACTTTAAAATTGAATTGGGACGAGCCTCACCCAACGTTAAACAAGCGGGGCCCCCATTTAGTAATAAGATAATAAAGTAGTCTCGGGAAAGCTAATAGCGAATTCCATAGCTTCTCTCAAAAGATTTAAAAGCCGATAGACGTTATTTAGGGCACGATTTAACGTACTTTCCTATAAACGAGTGTGCACTTGGTGCGACTCAAATCCAAATCCCGGCAAAGCTGATATACACCGAAAGTCACAGGCGTACTGGTTGCGGTGTGACTCAGGGCGTGTTTTCGCGACGCCGCAAATTCCAAAAAAATAATATTCAAGTAAAAGGCACAATATGTTGTTAAAATCTATGATTGAGTCAAACAAGAGTCGGGAACGACAATTGAGCGATCGTGCTAAAACCACGGAACCTGGGAATGCCTAACACATTCTCCCGGGTTAACAGTTCCTTATCCGGATCTTTGCTTCGCAGATATTTTGAAAGAGTCAAATTCCTCGGATTCGGGATTAACCGGTGACTTGGGGCACCATTATCTTCCCAAGTGGCGAGTCTGATTAATCTCAACAAAATCCCGAACCGATTGTCCTTTAATTGGAAAAATTCCTTCCTATATGCTATTATATCCGTTTTCAGGTATTTGAGCGTCGAGGTATACCCTACCAGCGTATTTATATGCTTTTTCCCAAAGTGGGGTAGTAAAAAGGAAGTTGTGACAAATATCCATCTTCATCCTTCTCCAGCAGTAGTGCTGTCTCAAGTCCTGGTACATCTTCGCGGCACCTGGGTGAATAGAGTACCGCGAACTATGTGCCTCCTCTAGTATCAACTCCCGCAAGCCATCTACATTGGGCACACATATACGGCCCTACATCCTCAGAACACCATCACTGTCGATAGTCACATCCCTAGCATCATTGTGTAGCACTCTGTCCTTAAGGACAAGCAAATGTGGGTAATCATACTGTCGCTCCCTGATGCGATCATATAAAGAAGATCGAGAAACAACACAAGCCAACACTCGACTCGGCCCTGAAATATCCAACTTACTAGCCGATTGGCTGGGGCCTGAATGTCATAAGCAATTGGCCGCTCCCTAACTAAGATACAAGCTTGGCTGCCCATACTGACCGCCTTCCGACTCAAAGCATCGGCCACAACATTGGCCTTCCCCGGATGATATAAAATAGTGATGTCATAATCCTTAAGCAACTCCAGCCACCTCTGCTGCCTCAAATTAAGGTCCTTCTGTCTGAATAAGTGCTGAAGACTGCGATGATCCGTGAACACCTCACATGAGACACCATACAGGTAATGCCTCCAAATCTTCAGAGCGTGAACTATGGCTGCTAGGTCCAAATCATGAACATGGTAGTTCTTCTCGTGGGCCTTCAACTGGCGAGAAACATAAGCAATGACCCTACCCTCCTGCATCAACACACAACCAATGCCAACTTCTGAGGCATCACAATACACAGTATAAGGATCTGAAGCTGACGGTAGTATCAAGACTGGTGTTGTGGTCAGTGCTGCTCCTCGTACTCCTTGGACCATATGAAAGGAACACCCTTCTGAGTCAATCTAGTCAAGGGAGAAGCAATAAAAGAGAATCCATAAACGAATCAGTGATAATACCCTGCCAATCCCAGAAAGCTACGAATCTCAGTGACTGAGGTCGGTCTGGGCCACCTCTACACTGCCTCTACCTTCCTCAGACATGAATACCATCACGGAACACCACGTGTCCTAAGAATGCCACAGACTCAAGCCAGAACTCACACTTGGAGAACTTGGCATACAACTTCTCATCTCTCAACCTCTGCAACACAATACTCAAATGCCGAGCATGCTCCTCCTGGCTACGGGAGTAGACTAGAATGTCATCAATGAACACAATCACAAATGAATCCAGATAGGGCATGAACACAATGTTCATCAGATGCATGAATGCTGCTGGGGCGTTGGTCAGCCCAAAAGACATCACAAGGAACTCATAGTGACCATATCTGGTCCTGAATGCAGTCTTCATAATGTCGGACTCTCTAATCTTCAGCTGATAGTAGCCTGAACGAAGATCAATCTTCGAGAATACCTTAGCTCCCTAGAGTTGATCAAATAAATCATCAATACGAGGCAAAGGATACTTATTCTTCACTGTTACCTTGTTCAACTGCCTGTAGTCAATACACATCCTCAAAGATCCGTCCTTCTTCTTAACAAATAGGACCGGTGCACCCCACGGCGACACACTCGGCCGAATGAACCCCTTATCTAGGAGTTCCTGGAGCTGCTCCTTCAATTCCTTCAACTCAGCTGGTGCCATCCGATACGGAGGAATAGAAATAGGTTGAGTGCCTGGCACCAAATCGATCCCAAAATCAATGTCCATGTCCGGCGGCATGCCCGGCAGGTCTGAGGGAAATGCATCAGGAAAGTACCGCACAATGGGGATAGAATCAATACTGGGAGTTTGAGCCTCGACCTCTCGCACAAATGCCAAATAAGAAAGACATCCCTTCCCAACCATTCGTTGGGCCTTGAGGAAAGATATTACCCTACTGGGTACATAATCAGTCGTGCCTCGCTACTCGATCCTCTGAATGCCTGGCATAGCTAAGGTGACTGTCTTAGCATGACAATCCAGAATAGCATGACATGGAGATAACCAGTCCATGCCCAATATAACATCAAAATCAATCACACTTAAAAGCAATAGGTCCACTCGGGTCTCCAAACCCCCAATACTGACCAGACAGGACCGGTATACATGGTCCACAACAATAGTATCCTTTACCGGGGTAGATACATGCACTGGCAGCTCAAGACACCCTTGGGTCGTATCCAAATAAGGAGCAAAATATGTAGACAGATAAGAGTAAGTAGAATCAGGATCGAACAACACTGAGGCATCTCTGTGGCAGAATGAAATAATACCTGTAATGACAGCATCAGAAGTAACGGCCTCAGATCGGCCCTAAAGAGCATAGCATCTAGCATGTCCGCCTGATCGGCCTCCCCCTCGAGGGTGACCCCTAGCTGACTAACACTCACCCCTAGCTGGCGAGGCGGGTGCTGAAGTAGAAGGACCAGATGACGAGGGCTGCCCCCTCTACTGATAAGACCTGGAAACAAAATGGGGACACTCTCTGCGGATGTTCCCAAACTCTCCGCACTCGAAGCAACTCCCAGGTGCTGGGGGCTGAGACTGATGAGGACCCCTAGCACTGGAGTGTCCAACTAATGAACTAGGCCTAGAAGAACCCTGAACAGATGGGGCCTGTAAAGAACTCTGAGCTAGCATAGCACTGAGAGATGGCTGGCTCTGGTGCGAACCCTGATAACCCTAGGTAGAAGACTACCTACAGCGATCTGAGCGGCCCGACTGTGAAGATCTGAAAGAGCGACCTCGGTTCTGCTAACTCTGGCCTCTAGTCTGAGTGCCACTGGAACTAACTGATCCTCGAGGCCTCTTGGCCTCCCTCTCATACCGCTCTCTGCGATGATCTATCTCTATATCGCGAGCGATATCCACAGCATCCTCAAATGTACGGCTCAAAACCTTCTCTCGGGTCATCAGAATACGGATGGGATAGATGATGCCGTCCACAAAGCGTCCAATCCTCTCTCTGTCGGTAGGAACCAACCACGGTGCATATCTAGACAACTCTGTAAATCTAATCTCATACTCTGACACTGACATGTCTCCCTGGCAGAGACCCTCAAACTGCCTACGCATCTCCTCTCTCTGCGATCGATGCACCCACTTCTCCAAGAACATAGTGGAGAACTCTGGCCATGATAGTGGTGCTGACCCTGCTGGTCTGCGGCGCTCATAAGCCTCCCACCAAGCGAAGGCTGGTCCCTGGAACTCAAAGGTAGTGAAGGATACACCACGAGACTCCAAGATCCCTACCGTATGGAGCATCCGATGACACTTGTCCAGAAAACCTTGGGCGTCCTCGCCCGGAGCACCAGTGAACACTAGAGGAGATAACCTGGTGAACCTCTCAAGACGATGCTGCTCATCATCAGTCATAGCTGGGATCCTGTCCCCCTGAACCTGATCTGTTGGCTGAACTGTAACCACAGGCTAAATTGGAGGAGGCTCAGGTGTCTGCAGGCCCTGCACGGCTGGATTTGGAGTGCGTGCTGCAGGAGTCTGATGACCACCCCGGTCCCTGATGCCGCTGCTGCAGTGGTAACTGAAACCGCCTGTGCCAGCTAGTGCAAACTGCTAATATATGAGCCAGGGTCTCCTGCAGACCCGGAATGAAAATGGGCACAGCTGGTGCCTGAACTAGCACTGCTGGAGCCTCAGCAACTGGAGGCTGTGGGTCAGTTGGCACTGCATTTGCTGCCCTACCTTCGCCACGACCACGACCGTGTCCACGGCCTCTAGCAGGTGGTAGTGGTGGTCGTCCACCTCGTCCGGAAGCTCGAGTTCTCTCCATCTGCGAGAGAATAGAATGTCAAAGATCAGTTTAAATCCAACAACAATCGTACGACAAGAATTCCAAGAATTGAAACTTTCCTAAAAGGTTTTCAGCCTCCCGAGGATAAATACAGGCATCCCCGGACCGATCCACGAGACTCTACTAAACCGTCTCATGACTCGCTAAACCTATTAACCTAGGCTCTGATACCAACTTGTCACGACCCAACCCTGGTCGTGATGGCGCCCAACACAATGCAGGGCAAGCCCAACCATGTTATTCATTAAACCAGCTAATTATTATTTTCAGGTGATCAAGTTAAACTTAAAAAGCAAGTGTTCATATCAAAATGATAAACGTAATAGTAGATGCATACAAAAATACGGTCCCAACCAAATCGTGTTATCGCAAGTCTGAGCCTCTACTGAATAAAAAGCCTATACAAACAAGTCTAGGCAAAATGAAAACAACAAAATGATAAGGAAGGAGAAAACAGGTTCTGCGGACGTCGGCAGCTACCTCGTAGTCTCCGCAAAAGTAGATATGAGCAAGCCGCTAGGACAACTCAACTGCTCTCGGGCACCTGTGAGTCTGCACAAAAAGTGCAGGGGAGTGGGGTGAGTATATTTCAACTCAGTGAGTATTAATAATAAACAATAACTGAAAATAAGAACTCCAGTACTATCACTAAACAATTCTAAGGCAACCTCACAGGTAAGTCATCACTACGGTGAATATTCTCATCTCCAGTCCACATCTATCCCAACAAGGTCCCACACGACCAAATCCTCACTCGTACCGCTACGGTGTACAGTCAACTCAATGTATGTAATATATATATACATATGTCTATAATGTATAAATATTTAAGTACGTATATGGATATGTATAAGTATGATGATGCGGCGTGCAGCCCACTCCAATACATATAAAGCTACGGCGTACAGCCCGTTTCATTTAACATCGAAGACGCTCATTGGGGGTGTATACAGACTTCAGAGGGGCTCCCTAGGCCCAAGCGCTACGATACTACGGCGTGCAGCCCAATCCACACATATATTACTGCGGCGTGCAGTCCAATCCAATATATATATATATATATATATATATATATATATATATATATATATATATATATATATATATATATATATATATATATATATATATATATATATATATATATATATATATATATATATATATACTATACTGCTGTGGCGTGCAGCCCGATCCCATAATATATTCCAGCGCTCACTGAGAATGTGTGCAGACTCAAACTCCGAAGGAGCTCTTACAGCCCAAGCGCAATAATACTACGGCGTGCAGTCCGATCCACATGTATATATTACTGTGGCATCCAGTCCAATCCACATATAAATCACTGCGGCGTACATTCCGATCCAATGCATGTATGTATATATATAATCCCTCATAATGGGTCCTCGACCCTATCCCAGTCAGTAAAGAATTGGCCTTTCAGGCCCACTCAGCTAAATTAGGGAAATTCCACCCCAAGTAGTCTATCCCTCTCAGCACACATCTAGTACTGGCCTAAGATATGCTATACAGCTAATTTCATGGCTGAGTGTAAGTTTCCAACATGATATAAGGGTCATCTAGCTCTACAGGTCCCCTAAATGCTCTACAGATCGGCACAAGGCCCCAAACAAGGCTACTAGCCCAATTACACAGTTATAATCCCATTCTCAGTCACAATACAAAATACACTATTAGTCGGAAAGGACCAAGTCCAAATTCCCAGTCAAAATACCACCACGCTCGTCACATGACGTGTGTTTCATCTCAGTGTAGCACTATATAGTGCAAGTACAGACTTTCACACCCTCAGTACATTATTTACTATCACCACTCACCTCGATCCGGTAGAAGCCTTAGTCTGCCTTGCGCTTCCCTCGCAATTCAACCGCCTCGAATGCCGAATCAGTTCAAATTCATAGAGAATGCATCAATACATGCTAATTACACGCAACCCATTCAAAATAACTCAAATTGCACCAAAACCCACAAAGTTGTCAAAACCCGACTTTTGGAACGCTTCTCGAAAAATTACGAAAGTTATATATTCGGAATTCTCGTCTCAACACGAGTCTATGCATATAAAGTTTTCCAAAATCGGGCTCTGTTTGCCCACTCAAATCGACATTTTACCAAAGCCCTCGCTTAGGCTAAATTCCCCCATAATTTCATCCAATTTTAGTGAAATAGAGGAGGATTTCAAGATAAAAACACATAATTGAACCATAAAACTTACCTCCAATGATAACCCGATGAAATCCCAGCAATTTCCCATCACTTTCTCTCTCTAAGACTCAACAATGGTGTATTATGGAAGAATGCCCGCGTCTGAAATGTTCTGGACTTAAATTCACTGCCCATCCCTTTAACCCTTCGCGAACGCGACCCTATTCACGCGTTCGTGATGAACAAACGCAGCAGCCTTCGAATTTATTCTACACGAATGTGTGGCTTCCAGCCGCGTTCGCGATGACCAACCGCCCAGACCTACGCGAACGTGTGCACTCCTTCGCGATCGCGATGCTCCCAGGCTTGACCCTACGCGTTCGCGTCCCTCTCTTCGCGAACGCGATGAACAAAAATCCCCAACTCTCCGATACACTTTGCGAACGCGTGAACCCCTACGCGAACGCGAAGAACAACTTTTTCTGCAGATATTGCAGCAGTTCAGCTGCTCACCTAGGCCAAAAATGGTCTGTTTGGACCCCCGAATTCATCCCGAGGCCCCCGGGACCCCAACGAAAACCACCAATATACTCCATAACATGATACAAACTTGTTCCAACTATAACAATATGCCCTTAAACACGGAAAACATTGAATCCAAGCAAATTCAAGCCTAAATTTTCATTCAAACTTCCGCAACCCACATTCGATCAAAAACCCGACCAAACGACCTCCGAATAACCTGAAATTTTGCAGGCACATCCAAAATCACCTAACGGAGCTACTGCAACTATCGGAATTCCATTCTGACTCCCGGATCAAAATCTCACCTACCGATCAGATATCGCCAAAATTCAACTTTAGCCAACTCATGCCTAAAACTACACCGGACCTCCAAATTCACTTCCGATCGCTCTCCTAGCTCATAAATGACCTCCCGGAGTTGACTGATTCTTCAGGATTCAATTCCGAGCTCTCTAACTCACAAGTCAACATCCAGCAGACATTTCTCAACTATTCCTTCTTCTAAGAGACTATTTGTCTCATTTCCAACCAAACTCAAGCCGGATTGACTCAAACTCACCCAACATGCATATTGCAACATTAACAAGCATATAACAGGAATAACGGGGTGATAACTCACATGATGATGGGCCGGGTCATCACACCAAGCATGATACATGTTTGTTATGTGTTGTCTTAACATCTTCACTTCATCAACCAAACTTGTGTCCTGTTCAACCAACCACTTTGAGGTACTAATATTAGCCACCCCAATTTTGTAATTATCTGCCATCGCCTGTTGGTTTTATGTTGTGGAGAGGAGTTACTTTGCTAACCACAAACCAACCACCTGCTTGAAGTGAAAGTCATATGAACAAAATAAAGGCATCGTGGTAGGGATTTTAAGAGATAGGTAAACACACATTAGGGATGCAATGCACCTAAGCGGTTAACCATTTCTATTATGCTTTTGTTTGGGTGCTTGCATCGTCCCGACATCTCCATACTTGTGTCTTTTTTAAACGCCTCTTTTACTTTATTTATTTCTCATTTTCTCTTCTTTCTTTTTTTAGTGGTGGTCGAATCTTATGTGGATTGCTTACGTATCATGTCTCCGCATGAATTAGACCGTGCATAGTTCTGGCATAAATGCTAGATGACTATAAGAAAAATTCGATTGTTTTAAGTTTTCCGCAAAAGAAAAATGTTTTCATTACGACACATTACAATATTAACATACTCCAAAATATTTTACCATCAAAACTGCGATACAGCCTATAATAGACTAGCAGAAAATCATCACTGGTTTCTCAAAAATTTCATAAAATATCCGGTCTTGTCAATACGACCTTTTAGCACTTCAAAGAAGATTTAAAGGTTGTGTTTGCTAACCTGTCAATTTTGGGAAATGACCAAAGGCGGTTTTTCTTGCAAAAAACGGCCTTCCGACGTCTTTTTGACCACATTCGGCTATTTAGACAAGAATGTCATCACCTTACTGATGGAAAAACAAACATTTATTTAACCTAAAAAAATTTTTTTAATAATTATTTTTTCCGTTATGAGTTGCCTACATATCCGGTGAGAATCAAACTTATGTAGTTCTGCCTAGAGAAAACAAAACCAATTGTTTTTGTAAACAGACTCCACTTATTCGTAGGCAAATATAACAACCTATTTTTGAAAATAATTTTTTATTTTATTTATGTGGCAAACAAAACAAACTAAAAATAAAAACTTTTTCCTATTTTTTTTTTCAAAAAGATTCGGCCGAGTTTTGACACTATTTGGACATTGGTATATTCAAAACAAGTGATTAACTCTCTTAAGACTCTATACCGTTCTTTCCCTCTTCTTCCCTCTTTTTTTTTCTTTTTTTTTTTCCAATTTTCCAATATTCAAAAGCCTCTCAACATGCAAGTTCGAAGCAAATAAATGCACAAATAGCGCGTAAGATGCATCCGGATGATCTTTTTCAGTTCAAATACACCTGTCCTATACAGACCCAACCCCTGTGTTGAGTCTCCAAAGTTAAAATTCACATAATGCAAATAAATGTTCCTACTAGGAATCCAATATGAGGCTTTGTTATATTAGGTTTAAAACCTAGGTGTATTGTTCTAGACCTGGCTTACCCGAGCGTACAACTCGAGTCTAGGAAGGAGCTCCTTTCTGGGAACCAAAGGCCAGCCGACTTAAAAACTTTTCGAGCCTCTTTCTTATTTCAAGGTATGACAGTAACAGAATAAGGAGTCTCGACCAGCGAGTACATCCCAAAAGATAAGAAGAGAAGGGTTTCGACACGGTTTATATATACAGTTCAGATAATATCAAAGCGGAAAAAGTATCATTTAGCACATTAGGTCCAAACATGTAATAAAATCACACAATAATTAAAGTCAAATGAAATAATATATCTAAGCTCGAATTCTGAACCCTGAACCAAAGTTCTGGGTCCTTGTCCCCAACATAGTCGCTAGAGCTGTCACACCTCCTTTTTACCTACTATACCCCGTGAGAGATGTAGTAAAGGAGAGTTTTTCTAATTAAAGGATAATCAAAACGGGATTCATTTATTAAGAGATTCAGATTCGCCACTTGGGAGATTTATGGTATCCCAAGTCACCGGTTTAGAATCCGAAACCGAGGAAAAGAATGACTATGTATTATAATCTGCGAACCAGAAATCCGGGTAAGGAATTCTATTAACTTAGGAGAAGGTGTTAGGCATTCCCAAGTTTCTTGGTTCTTGCACGGTCGCTCAACTATTATATTTGGCTTAAATTACCTAATTTTACAACATGTTTTAACTTATGTGATTTTTAACCTTTTAACTGCTTTTTAATTAAATTTTAAGAAATTGAACGTCGTTTAAAATATGTTTTTGTATCACGTCAGATGAAATGAACCCGGATACTAGACACACTTTATTCAATGTTTTTAGATTTGGATTTGGGTTGCAAGAGATGCACATCTGAATTTAGGAAGATAAAATTACTAAAGAACGCGCCTAAAGCGACTAACGTGTTATTATCTTTGCGGAAGGCCATGAAAATTCGCTAAATGGCACGTCTCAAATTCTATGTATTTATAATAAATAATTATTGAGGGCCCCGCAATTTATATGATCTATTTACCAAGACTCGTCTCATTTTTTTTAGGTCAATCCTAAAGTGACTATGATTTTTCTATTTATTTTGTCTCTACTAACAAAAGAAATAATCCTAGTTAATTAATTATTGTCTTAAAACCAACCATAAGGAAAGCTGCACTCAAGGCTATGTCAAAAAAGGGAGGTAAGTCACCGGCCTTGGCCCAGGTCCATATTAACACATAAATCTGACTAGACCTAGGCTGTTCACTGGAGTGCTAAGGCCCAAGAACCTTGCAAAATATACTAATTCATTAAACCAAATGGATCCGTGATTTTAACTATACTAAATGCTTATTGAAGTTATTCTATATTAGTTCAAGTGTCTTTGACAATTTATAGTGAACAAATTTATCAACTAGAACCTTTATTCTCGAATTTTTTGCCAAATTACCACGTCAACTTTAAAGGACTATTTTACGTTCACGTATTAACTAAATTTAGAACACCTATTCGTGTGAGGTTACTGCGATGTGAATTAGTGCTAACACTTATGAAATTATAATCACCTAAGAGGATTAATAATCATGCGGTGAAATCATTTTAATTACCCCAGGCTGAATACTAACAGTAATCGATTAAATGTTCTATTTTACGAACTCATTTTGAACATATGTAAGAAAAGACCAGATAACATGAAATTAACTAGAACTAACGTAATCTACTCTACTATCCTAACCTGAAAGTAGTTACAACTAGTTTTCCACACGCAAAATAGACTTATTGAATCCGAGATACAACAGTTTACAGTCTAGTTAGTACAAAACAAAGTAAAGAAACTTAAACAACAACTATGAATTTAAATGCTGAAACATAAATCTGGAATCAGTTCATTTTTGCACATTTCACACGAACTCAGTTCTGCATGTTTCAACTCATAGATATCAGGGATACAATTGTGTACCTGGATAATGGAAATAGAAGAAGAAGAAGAAGAAGAAAGAGTAATCAGCAACAACAGACTGATGAATTACTCCAAATACGACAATAACAATCACAATCAACCACAAGCAACCAAACCGAAATAATTTGGACAAAAAATAGCTTCACAACAAACCTAGGAAACCTCAACAGAATAGTGATCCAATCAACTAAAATTAAACCAGCTTTTTTTATACCAAGTCAATCTACTTTCAATCTTTAAGAAAATTAGAACTTGTTTCCATAATAAAAAGCCTTCTGAATTCAAAACAAAGAAGCAATGGAACTATTATTCTCTTTAGTTTCAGCAATACTTTCAAAAGTTTTATCTCTTCCAACTCTCTTTCTATTTCTGAATCTCTTATCCCTCTTATGTATCTATTTTTCTGTTTTTTCTCAGAATGTTTAAGCTCTCTTTCTTGTGTGTGTATCCTTTTTCAATGTCTATTATAATCCTCTTTTTATCCTATTCTCTAAATCTTTCAATCCCCTTATCTTTGCCGGATTTTTAGGCCCTAATGGATAGTCAAAACTTGAAAGTCATCTTCCACTATTAGCTGTCTATTAACTATTCAATCCCACTTGATATTGTCCCATAACTTTTCCAAATTCACTAATATTTGTCTCAATAATATTTCTTAGCAACCTGCCTATTAATTATTTAGGGTCCCATATTCCCAAATTACTCCTTAAATTACACCTGAAACTATTGTCCTACCTTAAATTCTTTTACCTGTGTTACCCATTCAGCTATAACCAACTCAAGCCTGTCGATTAACCAAGCTGATTCCTAATTAATCACTTTTAGTTGTATCTGAACTAGAATCGCATTAATACTAAACAATACTCAATAGAACACTGAAGCTGAAGCTGAATCAAAATCACATTAATAATAAACATCACACTCAACCACAGTTTAAACTTTAACCTCAAATTGGATCACACAGCATTACAACAAAGATGAAGGATTCAGTGATTCAGGACAACACTCAGATTGGACTATTAAGGTCAAGTTTTTTAAACCATGATTGACACGAACTCTGGGAATAAACTAACACAATTCTGAATTAAACCTAAACAAGAAAAAGTGAACACTGTAAATACACTGAATTCATATGCAAAATGAACCAAACATAACATAAATGAGACAATTAGAACCAATAGTAACAACAAACAATTACGAAAATAGCCACAATTTATACAAGACTCACTGACACTGCCTAATTCGAATCATTCAAATAATATAAAGAAGAAACTGAATCCAAAGTAAACACAAATAATTCGATCCTAAACCAAAATAAGAAATGGATAGAAGATGAATTTACTGAATGAAACTAACCGAAAAAAAAAGAAATAGAAACCTACCAATTTTAAGCCGATGGTTCGAACCTTCAAAGCCTTTTGAACTCGGGGCCAAGACGGACCCTAGTCGAGTGTTCTTGAGAGAACACACAACTAGGGTCAATTTGACCTCCAATCCTGAGACAGAATTTTGCCCTTCGTTTGAAAATTCTATATTCGTAACTTTCCAGATCCTGAACCCTAAAAGAGGGTGTCGAGGTGGTTGTGGGGTATGATTTTGGAGCTGATTGGGTAGGTTTAGGGATGAGGGTGGTCTAGTGGTCAACGAGTGTAAGTTTGGTGGCCATCGGAGAAGAAGAAGTTTTTGACCAATTCTTCGATCGAAGATGCGAGGAGTTCTGGGATGATTCGAGGTTAATAGAGTGTGGATTTGTTTTGAGGGTGGTTAGAAGGTTTGTCACGACCTTAGTTCACCAATCGTAAACCTGTCATGACGACACCCAGTCTTCGCGACTAGGTAAGCCTAACACAATTGCGAAATTAACAACCTTTACGACACAACCAAAAATAAATACAAAATAACATAGGAAAATGTAATAAGTGCCGCATGGCACATACACATCATCACAAATACTGAAATACAACCTCCAAGACCCGGAACCTCATGGGCAAACATAGGCTAAAGAATTTAAACTAGTGCTCTATCATCCAGAAATATCTATACAACTGAACAAACGAAATGAGCTACTATATATAAGGAAGAGTACAAGGAGAATCTTCGGATCTACAGACAAGGCAGATGCATACCTCAAGTCTCCCAATGTGGCTCTGCGATCACCGATAATGTGCCTGATCAGATGTACTTGGATCTGCTCAACAAAAGTGTGCAGAAGAGTAGCATGAGTACACCACGGCGGTACTCAGTAAGTGCCAAGCCAAACCTCGATGGAGTAGTGACGAGGAAGGTTAGGGCCCTACCGAGAATAATAATATAACAGTATCGAACAGTGTAAAACAGTAAATAATCTGAAATGACAACAAAGAAACAGAATAGAAACTACAAGTCAACAACAACAACAACAACAACAACCCAGTATAATCCCACTTAGTGGGGTCTGGGGAGGGTAGTGTGTACGCAGACCTTACCCCTACCCTAAGGTAGAGAGGCTGTTTCCAAATAGACCCCGGCATCCTTCCCTCCAAGAACTACCCACCTTGCTCTTGGGGAGACTCGAACTCACAACCTCTCGGTTGGAAGTGGGGGTTGCTTACCATCAGAGCAACCCCTCTTGTCACTAACAAGTCACTAACAATTAGAAACTACAAGTCACTAACAATTAATATTAACAAGGAAAATAACATAACAAGGTGTCCCTCAGCTTTCGTGGATCTCCCGGGAATTGAACCCGTAGTCCACTAATCTCAGTAGCAAGTATCTTCGGGAATCGAACCCGCAGTCCACTCATCCCAATAACAGGGATCTCCAGGAATTGAACCCGCAGTCCGCTCATCTCAATAATAGGGATCTCCAGGAATTGAACCCGCAGTCCGCTCATCTCAATAACAAGGATCTCTGGGAATTGAACCCGCAGTCCGCTCATCTCAATAACAAGGATCTCCAGGAATTAAACCCACAGTCCACACATCTCTATAACAAGGATCTCCGGAAATTGAACCTACAGTCCAAAATACAAAACACAATAAAATATAAGGAAAATACTCAGAGAATGAAATACACAAATACAATTAGCAATTACGTTCCAACCCAACATGTTCCACGTAATTTCAATTTAGGCAATTAAACATTTAGACAGTTAATTCTATCTAGACATACTTCTCTAACTAACACACGATAATTCTTGCATTTAATACAGTCAAATAACAGAGATAACACGGTTTGAGCAATTCAAGTAAAGCGGATTTTCAACAATTTTCACAAGTACACGCACGTCACCTAGCGTACAAGGCGTTTAAATCAACGCATAAGATATCCTAAGGGGAGAGGTCCCCCACACAAGGTTAGACAAGCCACTTACCTCGAACCGGTATACAACCGCTAAGAAATAATGCCCTTGCAACGAGTATCCGACTTCGAGTGGTCCAAATCTATTCAAACCAATTACATAGTCTAAATAATATCGCAAGTAGCTAATTATTATAAAAATTAAAACTAAGGCACGAAAATGGATAAAATGACCAAAATACCCCTCCAGCTATCATCTCATAATCGAAATATTTTTATATTTTCAGAATCCTCATACTCTCACGAGTCTAACCATATAAAAATCTCCCAAAATTAGGTCTAAAAATTTTACCCCAAGTTTCATTAAATTTCTGAAATTAAAGGTTGAATTCGAGATTAGATTACTGGGTAATAATCATAAGAGAGTAAGGAATCGTTACCCAAAAGTTGCCTTTGAAAATCCCTCAAAAAATCTCCCAAAAACGAGCTCTGTACCTTGAGTTTTTGTAAAAATGGAAGAACCCTCGTTTTGAAATGTTATATTCTGCCCAGATATTTTCTTCAGCGCGATCGCGTAAAAAGGATTGCGATCGCGTAGAGTAAAATTTGAAGGCCTGGAAAATGGTCTATGAGAACGAGGGGCTTGGTTTGCGATCGCGTAAGGTAATGAAGCATAGCTATGCGATCGCACAATGGGCGTTGCGATCGCGGAGAAGGATAATCAGCAACTATGCGATCGCAGGAGGGGATTATGCGATCGCATTGAAGGAAATTAGCCACCTCTGATTTTCTACTATGCGATCGCATGAATGAGGATGCGATCGCAGAGAGCAATGGTCTGCAACAATCAACAACAGAAATATGCAATTTCCCAAGTTCCGGAATTGTTCCGTTGGCCATCCGAAACACACCCGAGGCCCCCGGGATCTCAACCAAACCTACATACATGACCCATAACATCATTCAAACTTGTTCAAATTCTTAAACCACCTAAAACAACGCCGGAAACACGAATTAATCAAAGATTCTAGCCTATGAACTTCGAATTCTAACCAAACACATTTTCGATCAAAAACCTATCCAAAACTTATCCAAATTACCTAAAATTTTGCACGCACATCCAAAATAACAAGACGAAGCTACAACTACTTCCAGAATCCGAAACCGACCCTCAGATCAAAAATTCACTATCGGACCGGAACTTCAAAAATTTCAAACTTCGGCATTTCAAGCCTAAATGAGCTACGGACCTCCAAATTCCATTCCGAACACTCTCCCAACCATGAAATCACCTAACGGAGCTAACACAACCATCAGATCTCCATTTTGAGGTAGTCTTCACACTGTTCCGAATGCGAACCATTTTTCAACTCTTAAGCTCTTATTTAGGGACTAAGGGTCCCAAAACACTCCGAATCCTAGAACCAAACATCCCGACAAATCAAAATAGTAAAAATAAACTTAGGGAAAGAAGTTAATAGGGGATCGGGGCATAAATTCCAAAAATTACTGGCTGGGTCGTTACATCCTTCTACACTTAAACATTCGTTCATCCTCGAACGAGCATAGAAAACATATTTGAGGTAGTAAAAAGATGAGGGTACTGGCTGCACATATCCTGCTCGGTCTCCCAAGTCACCTCGTCGGCTGACTGACCTCACCACTAGACCTTCACCGAAGCGATGCTCTTTGACCTCAACTTTCTGATTTGTTTGTCCAAAATGGCCACTGGCTCCTCAATACATGCGACGGGTCACCAATAGAACTGAAATCCAATACATGCGACGGGTCACCATGATATCTCCAGAGCATAGAAACATGAAATACTGGATGAACTCCAGCTAGGCTGGGAGGTAAGGCAAGCTCATATGAAACCTCTCCAACTCGCCTCAAAATATCAAATGGCCCAATAAATATTGGACTCAGCTTCTATTTCTTTCTAAATCTCATGGCGCCCTTCATGGACGAGACCCGAAGTAGAACCCGCTTGCCGACCATAAATGCCACATCGCGAATCTTCCTATCCGCATAACTCTTTTGTCTAGACTGGGCAGTACGGAGTCTATCCTAAATCACCTTGACCTTGTTTATCACGTCCTGGACCATCTCTGTACCTAATAACCTGGCCTCGCCCGGCTCAAACCAACCCACCAGAGTTCAATATCTATTACCATATAAGGCCACATACGGTGCCATTTACATGTTAGATTGATAGCTGTTGTTATAACCAAACTCCGCAAGTGGCAAGAAATGATCCCATGACCCTCCAAACTCAATCACACACGCACGGAGCATATCCTCCAAATTCTAAATAGTGCGCTCAGATTGCCCATTCGTCTGGGGTTGAAATGTCGTGCTTAGCTCCACCCGAGTGCCTAACTCCTGTTGTACGGCTCTCCAGAACCGTGAAGTAAACTGAGTGCCTCTATCTGAAATGATAGAAATTGGAATACCATGCAACCAGACTATCTCCCTGATATAGATCTCCGCCAACCGCTCCGATGAATAAATAGTGCACATAGGTATGAAATGGGCGGACCTAGTCAGCCGGTACACAATGACCCAATAGAATCAAACTTCCTCATAGTCTGTGGAAGTCTAGATACGATGTCCATGGTGATGCGCTCCCACTTCCATTGTGGGATCTCAATCTACTGTAGCAGCCCACCTAGACGCTGGTGCTCATACTTCACATGCTGGCAGTTGAGGCACCTAGAAACATAGTCAACTATATCCTTCTTCATCCGCCTCCACCAATAGTGCTGCCGCAAGTCATGTTACATCTTCGCGGCACCTGGGTGAATGGAACCGCGAGCTATGGGACTCACCTAGAATCAACTCTCAAAGGTCATCCACATTGGGCACACAAATCCTCCACTGCATCCTCATCACCTCATCAACCCCGATGTTGACATCTCAAGGATCACCACACCGAACTTTGTCCTGAAGATCAAGCAAATAAGGGTCATCAAATTGCCGCTCCCTAATGCGATCAAATAGAGAAGACCAAGAAACCACACAGGCCAGAACCCGGCTGGGCTCTGAAAGATCCAGTGTAACGAACTACCTGGCCAAGTCTTGAACATCCATCGTCATAGGTCTCTCTGAGGTTGGTAGATATGCCAAACTCCCCAAACTCTCTGCCCGATGACTCAAGGCATCGGTAACCACATTGGCCTTGCCCGGGTGATAAAGAATAGTCATATCATAATCCTTTAGCAACTCTAACCATCTCCTCTAACGCATATTCCCTTCTGCTTAAGCAAGTGCTGCAAACTCCGATGATCTGTGTAAATCTCACAAGGAATCCCATACAAATAATGACGCCAGATTTTCAAGGCATGAAGAATGGAAGCTAACTCAAGATCGTGGACATGGTGGTTCTTTTCATGCACCTTCAGCTGTCAGGACACGTAGGCAATCACCCTACTGTTCTGCATCAATACCGCTCCAAGTCTAACCCATGAGGCATCACAATAATCTGTATAGGACCGCGAACCGGTAGGCAACATCTAGATTGCGGCCGACGTCAAAGCTATCTTGAGCTTTTGGAAGCTCGCCTCACACTCCTCTATCCACTAAAAAGGGGCACCCTTTTGGGTCAATCTAGTCATAGGTGCTGCGATCGAAGAGAACCTATCCACAAAGCGACGGTAATGATCCGTCAAACCAAGGAAACTACGGATCTCAGTAGCTGAGGAGAGCCTGGGCCAACCCTGCACGGCCTCCACCTTCCTCAGATCCACTTGAATACACTCACTCGACACCGCATGGCCTAGGAATACAATAAAACTCAGTCAGAACTCACATTTAGAGAACTTTACATACAATCTCTTTTCCCTTAGAGTCTGAAACACTATCCTCAGGTACTGCTCATGCTCTTCCCGACTCCGGGAATATACCAAAATATCATCAATAAAAATAATCACGAATGCATCAAGATATGGCCTGAATACACTGTGCATCAAGTGCATGAAAGCTGCTAAGGCATCAGTCAGTCGAAAGACATAACGAGGAACTCGTAATGACCATATCGAGTCCTAAAGGCAGTTTCTGGATATCTGGCTCCCGAATCTTCAACCGATAGTAACCAGAGCGCAAATCAATCTTGGAGAACACATGTGCGCCCTGAAGCTGATCAAACAAGTCATCAATACGGGGCAAAGGATACCGGTTCTTCACTGTAACTTTGTTCAACTGGCGATAGTCAATGCACATACTCATAGAACCGTCCTACTTCTTCACAAACAACATAGGAGCGCCCCAATGCGAAACACTGGGTCGAATGAAACCCTTACCCAACAACTCCTATAACTGATCCTTCAACTCTTTTAACTCGGGAGGAACCATGTGATATCGGAGAATGGAAATGGGCTGAGTGCCCGGCAACAAATCAATGCCAAAATCGATATCTCTATCGGGGCATGCTCGAATGATCAGCTGGAAACACATCGGGGAAATCCCGTACCACTGGGACTGAATCAATAGAAGGAGTGTCAGTACTGACATCCCTCACATAAGCTAGATAAGAAGCATACCCCTTATCAACCATACGTTGAGCTTTAAGGAAGGAAATAACCCGGCTGGGGGTGTGAGCACGTGATTTTTGCCCTACATGAGAATTACTCCCAGAAAAATTCAAAATAAAATAGTTTTGTGTTGTGTGCGATTTTTGTGGATTTTGTGTTATTTTTATTTATCTGTACGTGTTTATTTGTTTAAAATTAATAAAATACAAAAATATATGTCGTGCGCGCATTTCGGAGCTCAATTATGCGTTTAGGGATTAACTAAACCGTGTTTAATTTCAAAGAAAGAAAATTGCAAAAAATACGTATTTATTGCCTTTGAGTCGCTTAATGTACAATCGTGTGACTTATATTTAATAGATATTTAATTGTGTGTGTTAATTGTTAGTGGAACTTAATTGGTATTTTTATAAATTAAATTGATTTTTGTAGTATACTTAGAATTTTTGTCAAAAGGACAAGAAAGAAATAATTGGGCTAGGCTAAATCAAAATGCCAAAGCCCAAATCGGAACCCAATCCAAATCCCAGCCCAAATCCCCACCCAGGCACCAGTTTGTGTAACGGTTGATCTGAACCGTTGGATTAATCAATCCAACGGCCAAGATCATATGTGTCCTTACCCATTTCCGTTTATACCATACCCGGCCCGTCTTAACCCGCCGTTCACCCAACCTAACGACGCCGTTTAAATTGAAGAGATTGATCTGAGCCGTTGGACCCTTATCATCCAACGGCCGTGATTAATTGTATCATTTAATAACCTAACACCCCCCCAAACCCGTTAATCAGTCTCAAATCCCACACCCCTATTCATTGTCTCTCATCAGAGGCGAAACAAAACCCTAGTGCCGCCCTCGCACCCCATCGGCGGAAACCCGGCGGCAACAACGCCGCCGGCCACCAAATTAACATCGTAGGACCACCTCGACTCCCCCATTACGAATCCATCCTTCACTTACCTCGAATCATTCCGTAAATCTTCGAATCTTCATTTGAAGATTCGAGTTAAACTCGAACCCACGCCAAACCACCCCAACTTTGCACCATAGCCTCCCCAGACCTTCCCCACGACCCCACCAAGGTTAGTTCTCCTCGAATCTGACCGGAGCAGGTAAAGCCCCAAAACAAGCTCCAGGAACCCTAATGTTAAGAGGGGATAAACTGGTTGGAAATTGAGGTCCGATGGATCTTAATTTAGGTGTTCTCTGTTGAGAACACCTCAATTAAGACCCGTTTGGCTTCAATAAATCGAGTTCGAATCCGAGTCGCCTACGTTTTGAGTTTATGAGGTAAGACCTCCCCCCTTCTTTGTCTATTCACTTCTGTTTGGTTTGTTTAAATTTAATGGAACTGTTGATTTATCCTAAATGATTCTGTTCTTCTCCTCCTATCTTTCATTATGTTACTTGTGACGAGTCATGGCTGTTTGAATCTATACGTTATCATACTTGTTTAAACGGTTCGAATATGTTATAATCAGTTTGGTGGATCTCGTCGATTAGTTATATAAGCTTGTTTGAGGCCATAGGGAAATAATATCTAAAGACTGATTTCAATCCGGAATCCCTGTTACATAGGATGTTTGGATTAGCTGGTAGTGCTTCCATCAGAATTAGCATTTTTTAATTAAAAATTACCTTGCCCATGAACTGGACTGGTGGAACCTGCTGTACATCAGGGAACCACCAGTTTCTGCAGTCCAAGGATTTAATTATTAAAACCCATACTTAGACAACTCTAAGCAGCAAAGTCAGGGAATAAGATGGCAGAAATCATTTCTTTAATTCTCCTGAGTGCTCTTAAGAGCTGTAAAATGAAAACACATGGGGGGGGGATAATTTGAAAGGTGAGGGGCTGTGTTTCTTGGTCTATAAAAAGAAGAAGCATTTCGGACAGGGGGGGATACCTACAAAAACTTTAGACATACCCAGTGACAGGGATTTTTGTGGAGTATTCTGGAAATACAGTGATAGATAGGATACCTGGAGAGCAAAAACAGTGATAGAGAACATTTTTGGAGAACTAGTCTGAGAAAACAGTGATAGAGAGATTGAGATAACTACTGTTTCATTGGATTGTCGTTTGAAGTTCACACGGATTTCTTGCACCTATTTCTGGTTCGTCTGTTTCTGTTGGTCGAGGCTTTGTTACTGATTTGCTTTTGGGTTGTGTTTGGTTGTTGGTTGTTGTGTTTGGCTTTTGTTGTGGGTTGTTTGGTTGCTGCTTGTTGCTGTGCTTTGGCCCCTGCTTCTCTCTGTTGATGTTTCTGTCATTGTTGGGCCTGGTATTGCTGTTGTGTGTTTGTTGCTGCTGGTTCACTACTGTTGTTGCTGTGAACTGCTTGCGCTTCCATCACTGACCTCCTTTTCTTTTGCTCTTCAATACCCAGGTACACATTTACGAGTTTATTTTGATGTAACTGGGAAGAGAAGTCTGAAAATGAGATGCTCACAGATTCATATGTATTGAATGTCTTTTCTGTTATCCAAATGAATAGACTGTAGTTAAGTAAATGTAGTGAATGTTAATTTTAGATTTCATGCCATACGGATAATAGATATATATGTATACTTTTTGTGGACTGTTTATCCATTTCGAACTCATTCCCAGAAGTATGAAAAGTCATGTTGATTGCCTTAGTATATGTTTAGTTGCAAATAAAAAGTTATGTTATGAAGTGTTTGTTTTGGCTATGTGGAAATTATGTGTGCCGTGTAGCTAAGAGTGAGGAATGGTAAGGGATTTTAAATCATCAGGTGGTCGGGAACGAGTTACTGTAGGATCATATTTTATCTTGGGCGTACATTGACATTAGGATGCATGTTGTATTTCCTTGAGGAATTAAGAGGTTTACCTTTTCTCGCTTGGATTTGGGCTCGAACTTGAACAATTCAAATCTCACTGTTAATTAAGTTAGGATAAGTAGTTTAAAAGGATAATTGGTACCAGTCGCTCTGAAAATCCGACTAACGCGTTAGTGTAAGTAGTCGTACACTTGACATTATAAAATTTCATTAGTTTAATCGATTCGCACGAGTCATTGACAGAAATCAAAATAGCTAGAAAGGAGAAGTCCAAATATAAGATTTAACCGAATAATGCTTAAACAACAATTGGTCACTAGGTTTCACTCTCAATTTACGATTAGAAATGAACATGTACGAATGTAGTATCTATGGGTTGACCTTCAAGTAAAAAGTGAAATGAGCCCCGTTAGAAAACAAAACACACGGGGTCTTCAATTAATTATAACAAATGTGGACTCGGGAAGGCCGTTTATCGAATTTCACGGTTTTTTCACAAAGTTAACAACACGATAGACTCTTTAGGCACGATTTGTAAATAAAATACTTTCCTAATTACGGGTGCGCATTTATGTGACCCAAATCGTATTTTCGGCGAAACTAAAATACACTAAAGTCGCAGGCATACTGGTTGCGGTGCGGCTCGAAATGTGTTTTCGTGACGTCGCAATTCTTCTAAGAAATAAAAGCGGAGCATTAAAAATACATAGTTAAAATATATAAGGAAATCAGATAAAAGCAAAAAGTACAGTTGAGCGACCGTGCTAAAACCACGGAATCCGGGAATGCCTAACACCTTCTCCCGGGTTAACAGAGTTCATTATCCGGTTTTCTAGTTTCGCAGACTATATTACAAAGTCATAAATTTCCTCGGTTCGGGATCAAACCGGTGACTTGGGACACCATTACTTTCCCAAGTGGCGACTCTGAATTTAATAAATGGATCCCGTCTCGATTGTCCTTTAATTGGAAAAACTCCTTCGTGCCCCGCGGGTGCGTAAAAAGGAGGTGTGACAGCTCTGGCGACTCTGCTGGGGACGACGAGTCTCTGAACTTCGGTGCAGGGTCTAAGAATTCGAGCTCGGTTAAATTGTTGTTTTGTCTATATCTGATTTTACTACATGTTTAATTAATGTGCTACATGTCTACCGCTTTGATACTAGTTGCACTGTATATACAAACTGTTATATGTTTACCGCTTTGATATTGCATGAACTGTATATAAAACTGTGCCGCAAACCCTTCACTTCTCACCCCCGGGGATGTGCTCACTGGTTGAGACTCCTTATTCTATTAGTGTCATACCCCAAAATAATGAAGAGGCTCGGAAAGTTTCTAAGCCGGTTGGCCTTTTGGTTCCCGGAAAGGAGCTCCTTCCTCAGCCCGAGTTGTCCGCTTGGGTACACAGTCTAGATCATGCACCGAGGTTTTGAACTTAGAATAACATAACCGCATACCGGATCCCTAGTAGGAAACGCTTATTTGCATCACGTTGCATTTGACTTAGGGGACTCAACACAGGGGTTGAGTCCGTCTAGGACAGGCAACCTGAAATGAAAAGACCATCCTGCTATACCATGTTTGTTTCAAGCATTTATTCGAACTTGCATGCTGACCGGCTTTTAAATACTGAAGAGAAACGAAAAACAAAAGGAAACAGTATGGGTAAATAGATATTTTTAGAAAATACAAAAATGTGTTTTACCAACAAATCAATAGTGCAGTTTGCTAATAAAAGACGACGGAAGGTTGACTTCGCCGACAATAGGTCTTAACAAAATGTGTTTTCTTTGTCGGTCAATAAAAGAAATGTGTTTCTTAACAAAATGTGTTTTCTTTGTCGGTCAATAAAAGAAAATAGTTTGTCTTGACGGACCGAACTACGCGGGTTTGATTCTCACCGGATGTGAGATACGTAGGCAACCCCCGTCGGGTCCAACTTGCCATTTTTCAAAAAAAAAAAAAATATACCAAAATCTGTAAATTTTGAAAAAAAATCATTGCCAGCCAAAATGATCGTTTTCTTTAAATAAATGTGCAGGATGAGCACGATTCAAAGTGAACCCTTTTCACTCATGACTAAAATCCCGGTACAAATACGACTATGGTGGGATGATCTAGGCAAAGAAGGGCAGGACGAGGTTAAAAAGTATTTGAAAGGTCTTACAGGTTTGCTCGAAATAAAACCTCGAGGGGACATCATAAGAGCATTAGTCACATATTGGGACTCCGCGCACAATGTTTTTCACTTCTCGGACTTCGAGCTCACCCCAACTGTGGAGGAGATGATCAGATACATTGGAAACACTGATATACTATTGGGGCATCAATATCTAATCGCCCCCAAGGTTGTCGCCATACACCGGTTTTTAGACTCCCTGAAGACAGCCAGAACGGTACGTAACCCGGATCTAGCACAAGGGTTTTGTACTTTAAACTTCATCTATCAAAGGTACGGTCATGTGGGAGGTTTCGACAAGCCAGAAAACAAATTATGCAGCAAGGGTAATCGCCAGAAATGGGAGGAGCACAGACGAGTTGCTTTCATGATAGCCTTTTTAGGACTCGTGGTATTCCCGAGGAAAGACGGGAACATTGATATAAAGTTAGCCGGAGTCGTCAGTACTTTGCTTGACCAAAGCGAAAGTACTCTTGCTCCTATGATACTATCGGACATATATCGAGCCCTCACAATCTGCAAAGCCGGGGGAGATTTTTTCGAAGGCTGTAATTTACTGCTACAAATGTGGATGATCGAGCACCTGTGTCGCCGCACCCAATTCTTGAGATATGGGTTGGTTGAGAAAACTTGCATAAGCGAATTCTATACAAGGATTGATAGGGCCGTCCTGCTTGAAGGAACATTGGCATGGAGGGCATACTTTCAGGCTCTCAACGCAAGTCAAATACAATGGACGTTGGGTTGGTTGCAGATAGACAGAATCGTGTACATGCCAGCGGCTAGGTCCCCCTTTCTCTTAATGGGACTTAAAAGCATTCAACCTTATGCGCCCCATCGGGTGTTGAGACAGCTCGGGAGGTGCCAGATAGTACCCAAAGAAGAAGACCTGAGTACCCAGGTTATTGAAATTGGTCCCGATGGTCAATTCCCGGAAGCGAGGGTCCGCCAGATCTGGAGCAAATGCCAATATCTAGAGGCAAACACTTGTGTGCATGATCGAGCTAGAAGAGAGGTTGTACCCAGATATCTTACCTGGTACAAAGGAGAAACATCGGGTGAAAGACCAGCCAAAAGACCTTTGCTGAAGCGTCACAAGAACAATGGGACTGGTTAGCTAAAGAAGAGGTTTACAGAACAAAGATCGGCAAGATAGAGCAACGGGTCCAAGATCTCCTATTAGAAAAGGATATGCAAGCCGCCGCCGACGAGGGAGATAAAAAGAAGTTGGCACAAGAAAATGACTGTTTGAGGGCTCAGATCCAGCAAATGAAAAGGGATGCTGACAGACAATTGAGGAGTCGAGCAGACGAAAAATTGATAAAGGGTTTGAGAAGCCAGGTTGCCGATGTCCAAAGAGAATTGGAAGAGTCGAAGGACCAAACAATGAGGGTCCGTGCTAGCTGGAGAAAGGAGGCACATCAACATGCACTTCACCTGCAGCGAATAGAAGAAGATTACACTGAGATCATCACTAGTCTAAGGGAAGCAAATGTTATCCTCAGGGAGCGGGTTTTCAAGCAAGCCCGAGATGCCAGAACAGACCTCGACCGTTGCCACGATTTGATGGCCCGACTACAAGAACAAGTGGATAGGCTCCTAAACCAAGTCACCAACAATGCTCGAAGATTGGGAGCGAAAAACCAACAGATAGAACAGATGCTCAGAGAAAGGGACATGATCAAGGATAGAATTGGAGAAATAGGGCACTATGTCACCATGAAGTGTTTAACTTGCGAACAGATGCCCCGCCCTACCCTTTTTGCTTCGGTTATGGGCTATGTTCATCAGATCATGAGAGATTTAAGGGGACTGCACAAGGACCTCACACCAAGGCCCGTGGCAAGGCCGAATGATGCCTCGCGGGCCCCCAGGAATTTTAGAGCATTAGACTTCTGATTTAAAAATGTATTTTGAAATATTGAGTTAAGCATTCCTCTATTTTGTCGATTATTGTAAGACATGTTTTGTAACTTTAAGGTTTTATTTGATATAAAAGTTACTGAATTTTGCCACAATCTTGTTACCAGAACTACGCTCGGTCTGATTCACGCGGGGACGTGATACGTAGGCAATCCACATAAGATTCGACCACCACTAAAAAGAAAGGAAAAGAATATGAAGGTTAATAACAATAAGGTTTTCAGGGACAGTTGAAAATGAGAAAAGAAAAAGAAGAAAAAAGAAAAAGAGAAAAAGAGAAAAGCTGGAATGACGCATGTTATGAGTACATGTAGAAAGGGTTATTTGGTTAGGTGCATTACATCCAACGTGCTATAACATATCTGTTAAACTCGGAAAACTAATAAGTTTGTTGCATTCCCAGAAAAGTTTAGCAGTCGGTTTGACAGAATATACTGGCCAGCCACCATTACCGTACTAGATCTAAAGGACCAGTTACAGCAAGCATGTCTAGTTCCGGTAAAAGTCTCGAGGAAGAGAAATCGGAGATTCAAATCATGAAAGAGGAGGTAGAACGGTTGAGACATCAGATAACAGAGATGCACCTAGCCTGGGCTAGGGGACAGTCCTCACCAAACCTCCCCACTCTCGCCTCAGCTCCAGAACATCCAACCATCGATCCTTCGACAAGCGCCCCAATCTATCCATACTACCAAGGGGAAAACCCTTATGTCACCCAAATTCCACCAGCCAAACCAAATCCTCCTCCGGTCACCCCTGTTTTTGTGGCACCCCCACCTGCTACTCTACAAAAGTCGCCCGGTGAGCCGCATGTTCAAATCCATGACAATTCTTACTATCCTCCCGAGCCTACCTTCAGGGCTCCAGAACCACATCCATACACCCCTCATTGGGATAACCCGGGAGAACCGGAAAAGCACTTCCAAAGTTCGGAACATGAGGAAGTTATTAGAAAAGTTAAGAGCCTGGAGCAGTCCTTCAGGAATATGCACGGTTTGGGCAACCAGGTGAGTGTGGCTTATAAGGATTTGTGTTTGTTCCCTGATGTTCAAATGCCTGTCGGGTTCAAAATGTCCAAGTTTGACCTGTATGATGGATATAGGGATCCTATAGCCCATCTGAGAGGTTATTGCAGTGAGATGAGAGGCGCTGGGGGAAAAGATGAATTACTAATGGCGTACTACATCCAGAGTCTAAGTGGGGCAGCTCTAGAATGGTACACCCTCCAGGATGCTAGTAGTTGGTACACATGAGATGATATGGCTCAGCCCTTCGCCTGGCACTTTCACTACAATATAGACATTGTCCCACACCGCCTGTATCTGCTAAAATTAGAGAAGAAACCCGCTGAAAGTTTCAGAGAATTTGGTTTCCGCTGGAGGGAACAGGCAGCAAGGGTAGATCCGCCTATGAGAGAGAGCGAGATGGTGGATTACTTCTTGCAGACACTAGAGCCAACCTATTTCGGACATCTGGTGACGTCCGTGGGCAAATCATTCACCGAGGTGATAAAAATGGGGGCTATGATCGAGGAAGGCTTGAAAGCCAACAAGATCATGAGCTACTCAGCATTGAAAGCCACCACTCAGGCTATCCAAAGTGGTACTGGAGGAGTACTCGGGAAAAAGAGGAAAGAGGAAGTCGCGGCGGTCGAGTCCGGGACATGGTTCAGAAACAGAGGCCCCGCACCCCAATATAGCCCGCCCCAGCCTCACCACCAAAATTACTTCCACAATCCATATAACCGCCCGCAACATTACTATCCAGCACCTGATCCCCATTTTACTGTCCATCACGCACAGTCCTATTCTGCACCTCTCATCCATGCACCGTGGCGTACACCAAACCCGCAGAACAATTATCCACCCCCAAGAGCTTACAGAAACCCCTCAGGCACGAGTTTTCGTCCGAACCAGGCATTCAAGGGCGACAGGGCGCCAAGGCCAAAGACTTTCACTCCCTTGGGGGAGTCTTACACCAGTCTGTTCCGCCGGTTGAAGCAAGTAGGGTTGCTAAATCCGGTTGAAGCTAAGCTACCAAACCCTCTTCCAAAGAACCTGGACCATTCAGTAAATTGTGCATACTGCTCAGGATGTTCGGGACACGACACGGAAAAGTGTTGGAGGTTGAAAACAGCCATCCAGGAGCTCATCGACACTCGCAGGATTGAGGTCCAGACTCCGACGGAGCCCAACATCAACCAAAATCCACTTCCAACTCATCATGAGACCAACATGATCGAGTTGGTACGGGTAGAAGAAGGAAAGGAGAAAGCCTCTCGGACTGTAATGATGATCAAGTCTAGCGGGGTAGGAATGAGAAAGGGGCCGAGCCTTGATGAGTCATCTATTTGCAAGAAGGACATACCGAGAGGGTCAGAAGCAGGAAAGGGAAGTGTGAGCGGAGTACCGGTGAGGCCGGGGGAAGCAAAAATAGTTGTACCAGGGGCGGCAACCAAGCCCGTCTTGACGGTAGCAGGCGCTCGAATGGATCCTTTTATCATCAAACCAGCAATACAGTTGCCAATAACTGATAGCCAAGCTATTCCATGGAATTATGCTCGGATTACGACAACCTACAGAGGAAAGGAAGTGAAAGAGGAAGTTTGCGAAGCGCAAGGTTTGTCCCGCTCGGGGAGATGTTTTGCCCCTGCGGAATTGAGGAAGATCACTCCGGCAACATTGAAAAATCCGGTAACTGACGAAGAGGCGGAAGAATTCCTGAAAAAGATGAAGCTGCATGACTATTCTGTCTTAGAGCAGTTGAAGAAAACGCCTGCGCAAATCTCATTGCTATCCTTGCTGATACATTCCGAAGAACACCGGCAAGCTTTGATGAAAGTTCTAAATGAGGCCCACGTACCTGATAAAATCTCGGTAAGTCATTTGGAGAAGATCACCAATAGGATCTTCGAAGCGAATCGGATCACCTTCACCGATGATGAGTTGCCTGAGGAAGGCACCGAGCACAACAAGGCTTTATATCTTACGGTAAAGTGTGAGGAGGCGGTGGTTACCAAAGTCCTTGTCGATAATGGATCCAGCGCTAACATCTGTCCTCTCTCTACACTGGACAAGTTGAAAGTAGACATCGGCAGGATACGCAAGAACAGCATATGTGTTCGAGGGTTCGATGGAGGAGGCAAGGCATCGGTCGGGGACATAGTGCTAATCTTGACAATCGGACCGGTGGAGTTCACCATGGAATTCCAGGTGCTGGACATGGTAGTGTCATATAACCTTCTGATAGGGCGACCATGGATCCATGCCGCAAGAGCAGTTCCATCCAGCCTACACCAACTCGTCAAGTTTGAGTGGGACCAACAGGAGATCGTCGTCCATGGAGAGAACGATCTACAACCAAGCACCATCGTCCCCTTTGTTGAGACGGAAGAAGATGTTGGGCCATGGGTATACCAGATCTGCGATGTGGTATCCGCCAACCGAGTTCCAGAAGGGGAATGCATTCCCAATGACGGAATAATTACTGCGGACGTCATGGTGGCTCATGAAATGTTGAGACATGGTTTCATACCCGGCAAAGGTCTAGGTGCATCTCTGCAAGGAATCATACAACCGGTATCTGTGGTCAAAAACGTAGGAACCTTCGGTTTGGGATTCAAGCCAACATCAGAGGACATCCAGCGAGCCAAGACGATTAAGTAGAAAACATGGGTGCTCCCGAAGCCTGTTCCACGCCTTTCTCAATCTTTTGTCAGATCTGGAGTAAAAGGACATCCGACGGCAAAGATCCCTAGTCCTATGGTTAGGCCAGACGAAGAGTTCTTAAGAAAGTTCGAGGACCTATTCGCAGATATATGCATGCTCGAGGATGGTGAAGGACCCAGCCATACCGAGATACAGTTTGTGGGATCAAAAGCAAAACTGAATAATTGGAAGGCTACTCCTCTCCCTGTCCGGAAGGAGTCTTGGTAGTTTGTTTTGGATTGTTTTCTTTCGAAATTTTGTGTTGGGGGTTGTCCCCGGAGTAAAATCCATTTGTTTTAGTTCATTTTGATTTGAGTTTGCAAGTTTGTTTTTCCTTGTACTGTTCCCATTAATGAAATTTTGTTCCCTTCGTGTCTAATTTTGTTTATTTTCCTTCTTTTTACTTTTCTGAACAGCCTTCTTTCAACTGATCTTAATGACATGGCGTGCTTAAAGATTAATCAACCCAGTCTAGAAAGTCAATCGGGTTTGGAAATAATAACACATGAAACAAGAAGTGACGAGAGTGAATCGGAATACGGCGATGATGAAGCCGTAGAAGAAATTGGTGAAGAATTAAGTCACTTCGAGGAAAAACCCAAACCAAATTTAAATGATACTGAGGCTGTTAATCTGGGGAACACAGATGACGTCAAAGAAACCAGAATAAGTGTCCATATTGAACCTAACCTGAGAGAAGAGTTGATCAAAACACTCATGGAGTTTAAAGATATTTTCGCATGGTCGTACGACGACATGCCGGGACTCAGCACTGATCTAGTGGTTCATAAATTACCCACTGATCCGGCATATCCTCCCGTCAAGCAAAAACTGCGGAAGTTCAAAACGGAGATGAGTGTAAAGATCAAGGAGGAAGTAACCAAGCAGTTGCAGGCGAAAGTCATTCGTGTCACTCGATACCCTGAATGGTTGGCTAATGTAGTACCGGTGCCAAAGAAGGACGGAAAGATCCGAGTATGCGTGGACTACCGCAATCTCAACAAGGCAAGTCCTAAGGATAATTTCCCGCTTCCCAATATCCATATCCTGATTGATAATTGCGCTGGACGTGAAATCGGGTCCTTTGTGGACTGTTATGCGGGATATCATCAGATCTTGATGGATGAAGAGGACGCAGAAAAGACGGCTTTTATCACGCCGTGGGGGACTTATTGCTACCGGGTGATGCCGTTCGGTTTGAAGAACGCAGGGGCAACATACATGAGGGCGATGACTACGGTATTCCATGACATGATACACAAGGAAATTGAAGTGTACGTGGATGATGTGATCATAAAATCTAGACGTCAAGAAGACCACGTTGCCGACCTCGGGAAGTTCTTTCAAAGACTTCGAAGATATGATATCAAGCTCAATCCGGCCAAATGCGCATTCGGAGTTCCATCAGGAAAGTTGCTAGGATTCATTGTCAGCCGACGGGGCATTGAGTTGGACCCATCCAAAATCAAGTCCATCCAGGAGTTACCCCCGCCAAGGAATAAAACAGAGGTAATGAGTTTGTTGGGAAGGTTAAATTACATCGGTAGGTTTATTGCTCAGCTTACAGCAACCTGTGAGCCCATATTCCGTCTGTTGAAGAAAGACGCTGCGATAGAATGGACGACAGAATGTCAGGAAGCGTTTGACCAAATCAAAGGGTATCTATCAAACCCGCCCGTACTAGTTCCGCCTGAACCGGGTAGACCCCTGATTCTTTATCTAACGGTTTTGGAGAATTCGTTCGGCTGCGTACTGGGGCAACATGATCTTACTGGCAGGAAGGAACGGGCCATTTACTACCTCAGTAAGAAATTCACGGTCCACGAGGTCAAGTACACTCATCTAGAAAAGACATGTTGCGCCTTGACTTGGGTAGCCCAAAAGTTGAAACATTATTTGTCTTCTTACACCACTTACCTCATTTCGCGTTTGGATCCGTTGAAGTATATTTTCCAGAAACCTATGCCTACAGGGAGGTTAGCAAAATGGCAAATATTACTTACAGAGTTCGACATCATATATGTGACAAGGACGGCTATGAAAGCTCAAGCCCTAGCCGATCACTTAGGCTGAGAATCCATTCGATGACGGATACGAACCTTTGAGGACGTATTTTCCGGATGAAGAAGTATTGCAAATTGATGGGTGGGAATTGACTCAGGATCCAGAGTGGAAGCTTTTCTTCGACGGATCGGCGAACGCAAAGGGAGTCGGAGTAGGGGCTGTGCTTATCTCTGAAACAGGACATCATTATCCTGTTACTGCTCAACTGCGTTTTCATTGTACCAATAATATGGCTGAGTACGAGGCATGTATCTTGGGATTGCGATTAGCGGTGGACATGGATGTACGGGACGTCTTGGTCTTGGGGGACTCGGACCTCTTGGTACATCAGATACAGGGAGAATGGGAAACCAGGGATTTAAAACTTATCCCATATCGTCAGTGTTTGCAGGATCTGACCAAGCGCTTTCGATCAGTAGAATTCAGGGCACATCCCAAGGATGCATAATGAGGTTGCCGACGCTCTAGCTACTTTAGCGTCAATGCTACATCACCGGACAAGGTTCGTGTCGATCCGTTACATATTCAAATCCGGAATCAACATGCTTATTGCAATATCATAGAGGAAAAGATGGATGGTGAGCCATGGTTTCATGATGTCAAAGAGTACCTCAGGTTAGGAATATACCCAGAGCAGGCAACCGGAGATCAAAAGAGGGCTATTCGGCGGTTGGCGAACGGATTTTTCCTTAGTGGAGGGGTACTGTACAAAAGAACCCCAGATTTGGGATTGTTAAGATGTATAGATGCGAGTCAAGCCACAACAGTGATGACAGATATACACTCGGGAGTTTGTGGACCACACGTGAGCGGGTATGTATTGGCAAAGAAGATTCTTCGAGCAGGATATTACTGGCTCACTATGGAGCGTGATTGTATAAGTTTCGTGCGAAGATACCATCAGTGCCAGATACACGGAGATTTGATTCATTCTCCACCAACTGAATTGCATACAATGTCAGCACCATGGCCGTTTGTCGCATGGGGTATGGATGTTATTGGACCTATAGAACCTGCAGAGCTTCCAATGGTCATAGGTTCATTCTGGTAACGATCGACTATTTTACCAAGTGGGTGGAGGCCAAAACCTTCAAATCGGTAACCAAGAAGGCGGTGGTAGACTTCGTACATTCCCACATCATCTGTAGGTTTGGAATTCCAAAGATAATCATCACAGATAACGGTGCAAATCTTAACAGCGGATTGATGAAAGAGGTATGTCAACAGTTCAAGATTACACACCAAAATTCCACACCATATCGTCCCAAAGCAAATGGTGCGGTGGAGGCAGCAAACAAGAACATAAAGAAGATATTGAGGAAGATGGTAGAGGGGTCCAGGCAATGGCATGAAAAGTTGCCATTTGCACTGTTGGGTTATCGCACTACCGTCCGGACTTCGGTAGGTGCAACTCCTTACTTGTTGGTGTATGGGACTGAAGCAGTAATACCCGCAGAAGTTGAAATTCCATCCCTCCGAATTGTCGCTGAAGCTGAGATCGACGATGATGAATGGGTCAAAACCCGATTAGAACAATTGAGCTTGATCGACGAAAAGAGATTGACGGCAGTATGTCATGGCCAATTGTATCAAAAGAGAATGGCAAGAGCATATAACAAGAAGGTGCGTCCCAGGAAATTTGAAGTGGGACAACATGTGTTAAAGAGAGTTCTACCACATCAGGCCGAAGCGAAGGGCAAGTTCGCTCCGAATTGGCAGGGACCGTTTGTTGTGACTAGGGTATTATCCAACGGCGCGCTATGTCTAACTGATATTGAGGGAAGATGCACTGATATGGCTATCAATTCCGATGCGGTCAAGAGATGTTATGTGTAATTCTTTAATGTATTTGTCAACGATTGGTTTCGTTTGTGTGTTGGCATTTTTCGGAGGATGAAATGACAGAGGCAATTTTTCTGCTACCCAAACACTTTAACCTTTGCTTTCCCCCTTTGAGCTTTAATAATTCTTTCATATACCCTCTTTCGGAATCACCAAGGAAGGTGTGTAACAAAAGGAAAAAGGAAACAAAGAAAAGACACAAGAAAAAGTGAACTACGTTCGACCTGATTCCTCAAGAAGGATACGTAGGCGCCACACGGCTCGGTCATAATAAAATAAAAATCAAAGATCCCCCAAGCAACAAAACTGGGGCAGAAGTCGTTGTTTCGTTTGAAAGATAGTGTGGATTCCGAAAGTTGTAATGAGCTAACCGTTGAGGTTAAACCCCTTTCTTTAGCCTCGCGCGCAGAAACCACATTAAGAACCAGAAAGACCTCTCGATCAGTATTCGAGGAATGCCAAGTCATACGAATGAAAGCCAAAAGTGACATCCGGACCCTCGATTGAATCCAGGATGCACAAGCCGAAAAGGGATAATGCTCTAGAGGGAATCTCATGGGTGATACCCCACCGCAGGGAAAGAAAGCGTAAATAAGAGAGTCTTAACGGTGAAAACCCTCGCGGGCACCTTAAGGCGAAGAAAGTTGAGAGAAATAAAATGAGAGAGTCTTACGGTAAAAACCTTTACGGGCACCCTAAGGCGACGGGAGATAGAGAAATGAGAGAATCTCATTAGTGAAAACCCTTCAAAGGGCACTATGAGGTGACGAGGCAAGATGGTTACAAGATGTCTGCATGAGACAAGGTTTGGACATTCGTTTATTCCTAGCAAAATACGGCCATCAAAAAGTGATTGACATGAATAGACTGGGTAGATTAATCCCAAAGGCGCGGCATAACCGTTGAATCAGTCACACATTCAGATAAGTTTTCCTATCTTTGAGTTCAGAAAAGTTTTCCTTTTTTTTTTGTCATTTGCGGTCAGCATTCTTTTTCTTTTCTTTCGTTTTCGAAAATTGATTTTTTCAAAGCCTACTACCAAGTCTCCCAAAGCAGTATAATGAAAATGAATAGGCGTGGAACGAGGCAATAAGGCAGAAGTCGTTCCGATAGTAAGATTGGAACGACGGGTTGATTGGAAGGTTCGCAGGAATTATGAAGTATGATGGACACATGTGGCACGTCCGGAAGATGATTTCACGCAACAGATCACCGGCTAAAAGGGTCGGATCAAACTAAAGGTTGGAATAAAAGGGAGAGATGAGAAACCATCTGTGGAAAGAGCATCATCCCCAGCAAGCGTCAACGTCGTCCCCGAAAGTTCGAGGGAGGCCAAGCAGTTGAAAGAGAAAAGGAAAATGGCCCCCAACAAGAGTGGCACGACCACTCACTGCGTTTTGAAACTAACAATTTTTCTTTGATTTAAAGCAGGAAAGGAGGGTTCGTCGGCGGAAAAGTATACCACCTAGAAGTGTATCAAACTGGGGCAGAAAATTTTCTCCTGTTGCGAAAATTTTCTTGAGAGCAGATACCCAGTAGATAAGGATAGAAAGCAACACAAGATTTTAGGAAAATACCCGTTCCGAGCAAAATAGTTTTGACGGAGGCCCGACAAGGCAAGGAAATGATCTTTGAGCCGGTATCATCCCCAGCAATTGTTGGGAAAATGAAATGCCGACTTCGAGATTCCCGCGGCATCATTATATCCCATAAGTTTTCAAAGAAGCAGAGGTGTGAGTCCAAGAGGAGGTCTGGGAAGAAGGAAGAGGAAAAGGGTTCCCCCCGCCAGGGTAATCCACAGTTAATGACATTTCAACCCCCGGTGAGTCCGAGAGAGAATAAGGGGAGAAGGAAATAAGGAATACTTCCCCAGCAGCATCATCACTAACAGGTAAATAGGCAGTTCCGAAGATATCTCCAGCAGCCAAAGGAAAAGTAGCACGGCTCAAGGGGAAGGCAATTCCAATACAAGATAATTCGGAAGAGAAGGTGGCCCGAGAGGCAATGCAGGAAGAAGAAAATGGTACAAAAGGCAAAGGAAGGTAATCGAGATAGGATGAAATCAGTGAGTAGTAGTTGAAGTCAGGGAGCCCGCCTGGAGAATGGAGTGGCGATTTTATTTTGAAGTAGTAGTTGAAGTCAGGGAGCCCGCTTGGAGAATGGAGTGGCGATTTATTTTGAAGTTGTAGTTGAAGTCGGGAAGCCCGCCCGGAGAATGGAGTGGCGATTTTATTTTTGAAGTAGTAGTTGAAGTCGGGGAGCCCGCCCTGAAGAATGGAGTGGCGATTTATTTTGAAGGTATAGTTGAAGTCGGAGAGCCCGCCCGGAGAATGGAGTGGCGATTTATTTTGAAGTTGTAGTTGAAGTCAGGGAGCGCCCGCCTGGAGAATGGAGTGGCGATTTTATTTTTGAAGTAGTAGTTGAAGTCGGGGAGCCCGCCTGGAGAATGGAGTGGCGATTTTATTTTGAAGTTGTAGTTGAAGTCAGGGAGCCCGCCCGGAGAATGGAGTGGCGATTTAATTTTGAAGTTGTAGTTGAAGTCAGGGAGCCCGCCTGGAGAATGGAGTGGCGATTTTATTTTTTGAAGTAGTACTTGAAGTCGGGGAGCCCGCCTGGAGAATGGAGTGGCGATTTTATTTTGAAGTAGTAGTTGAAGTCGGGGATCCCGCCTGAAGAATGGAGTGGCGATTTATTTTGAAGTTGTAGTTGAAGTCGGGAAGCCCGCCTGGAGAATGGAGTGGCGATTTATTTTGAAGTTGTAGTTGAAGTCGGGGAGCCCGCCCTGGAGAATGGAGTGGCGATTTTATTTTTTGAAGTAGTAATTGAAGTCACGGAGCCCGCCCTGGAGAATGGAGTGGCGATTTTATTTTGAAGTAGTAGTTGAAGTCGGGAGCCCGACTGAAGAATGGAGTGGCGATTTATTTTGAAGTTGTAGTTGAAGTCGGGAAGCCCGCATGGAGAATGAAGTGGCGATTTATTTTGAAGTTGTAGTTGAAGTCAGGGAGCCCGCCCGGAGAATGGAGTGGCGATTTTATTTTTGAAGTAGTAGTTGAAGTCGGGGAGCCCGCCTGGAGAATGGAGTGGCGATTTTATTTTGAAGTAGTAGTTGAAGTCAGGAAGCCCGCTTGGAGAATGGAGTGGCGATTTATTTTGAAGTTGTAGTTGAAGTCAGGGAGCCCGCCTGGAGAATGGAGTGGCGATTTTATTTTTGAAGTAGTAGTTGAAGTCGGGGAGCCCGCCCGGAGAATGGAGTGGCGATTTTATTTTGAAGTAGTAGTTGAAGTCGGGGAGCCGGCCTGAAGAATGGAGTGGCGATTTATTTTGAAGTCTTAGTTGAAGTCAGGGAGCCCGCCCGGAGAATGGAGTGGCGATTTTATTTTGAAGTAGTAGTTGAAGTCGGGGAGCCCGACTGGAGAATGGAGTGGCGATTTTATTTTGAAGTAGTAGTTGAAGTCGGGGAGCCCGCTCTGGAGAATGGAGTGGCGATTTTATTTTGAAGTAGTAGTTGAAGTCGGGGAGCCCGCCCGAAGAATGGAGTGGCGATTTTATTTTTGAAGTTGTAGTTGAAGTCAGGGAGCCCGCCTGGAGAATGGAGTGGCGATTTATTTTGAAGTTGTAGATGAAGTCGGGGAGCCCGCTCGAAGAATGGAGTGGCGATTTATTTTGAAGTCGTAGTTGAAGTCGGGGAGCCCGCCTCTGGAGAATGGAGTGGCGATTTATTTTGAAGTCGTAGTTGAAGTCAGGGAGCCCGCCTGGAGAATGGAGTGGCGATTTATTTTGAAGTTGTAGTTGAAGTCAGGGAGCCCGCCTGGAGAATGGAGTGGCGATTTATTTTGAAGTTATAGTTGAAGTCAGGGAGCCCGCCTGAAGAATGGAGTGACGATTTTATTTTGAAGTTGCAGTTGAAGTCAGGGAGCCCGCCCGAAGAATGGAGTGGCGATTTATTTTTAATTTGGTTGAGGAAAGCGGTTGAATGTAACAGAAATCCCCGGCATTGAATCCAAGTTCGTAAGCAGGAGGAAGGCAACGAGGATCAGAAAAGATAGATTCAAATTTCGAAGGAGAATAGTTCGAAGACCACAAAGAAGGAGCCAATGGTCGGAGGTCGGCAATCAAGATAGGCCGAGACAACAATTGTCAGAGGAGAAGAAGCATGCGAGGAAACATCAGAGCCAGCAGGATGGCAAGGAGCAATGACAAGATCTAGTTAAAAAGGATAGATAAGAATTTGTAGTACTGTAACTTAGTCTAGCTTCTTATTTTGTTTAGCACGGTGTAATAAGGGGATCATGTTAAGCAGTGGCAACAGCAGTAATAGCAGCAACAACAGTAACAGCAAGATCACGGCAGTCATGGTAGTCCCAGCTACCAAAACTTCCCGAACTACATTGACCTGATTCCTGTTTAGCCCAGGATATGTAGGAGGCCTCCCGAAGTAAAGGCTCGGTCAAGATCTTTTTAGAAATGCTTCACACGGAGTGCTCGAACGGGCAAAAAATCGCTCGTATTCGCTCACTATCTTTGCACGAGAACTCTTCATGTTTCCGCGCAAAAAGGGGCAGCTGTGAGCACGTGATTTTTGCCCTACATGAGAATTACTCCCAGAAAAATTCAAAATAAAATAGTTTTGTGTTGTGTGCAATTTTTGTGGATTTTGTGTTATTTTTATTTATCTGTGCGTGTTTATTTATTTAAAATTAATAAAATACAAAAATATATGTCGTGCGCGCATTTCGGAGCTCAATTATGCGTTTAGGGATTAACTAAACCGTGTTTAATTTCAAAGAAAGAAAATTGCAAAAAATACGTATTTATTGCCTTTGAGTCGCTTAATGTACAATCGTGTGACTTATATTTAATAGATATTTAATTGTGTGTGTTAATTGTTAGTGGAACTTAATTGGTATTTTTATAAATTAAATTGATTTTTGTAGTATACTTAGAATTTTTGTCAAAAGGACAAGAAAGAAATAATTGGGCTAGGCTAAATCAAAATGCCAAAGCCCAAATCGGAACCCAATCCAAATCCCAGCCCAAATCCCCACCCAGGCACCAGTTTGTGTAACGGTTGATCTGAACCGTTGGATTAATCAATCCAACGGCCAAGATCATATGTGTCCTTACCCATTTCCGTTTATACCATACCCGGCCCGTCTTAACCCGCCCTTCACCCAACCAAACGACGCCGTTTAAATCGAAGAGATTGATGTGAGCCGTTGGATCCTTATCATCCAACGGCCGTGATTAATTGTATCATTTAATAACCTAACACCCCCTCCCAAACCCGTTAATCAGTCTCATATCCCACACCCCTATTCATCGTCTCTCATCAGAGGCGAAGTAAAACCCTAGCGCCGCCATCGCACCCCATCGGCGGAAACCCGGTCGCAACAACGCCGCCGGCCACCAAATTAACATCGTAGGACCACCTCGACTCCCCCATTACGAATCCATCCTTCACTTACCTCGAATCATTCCGGAAATCTTCGAATCTTCATTTGAAGATTCGAGTTAAACTCGAACCCACGCCAAACCACCCCAACTTTGCACCATAGCCTCCCCAGACCTTCCCCACGACCCCACCAAGGTTAGTTCTCCTCGAATCTGACCGGAGCAGGTAAAACCCCAAAACAAGCTCCAGGAACCCTAATGTTAAGAGGGGATAAACTGGTTGGAAATTGAGGTCCGATGGATCTTAATTTAGGTGTTCTCTGTTGAGAACACCTCAATTAAGACCCGTTTGGCTTCAATAAATCGAGTTCGAATCCGAGTCGCCTACGTTTTGAGTTTATGAGGTAAGACCTCCCCCCTTCTTTGTCTATTCACTTCTGTTTGGTTTGTTTAAATTTAATGGAACCGTTGATTTATTCTAAATGATTCTGTTCTTCTCCTCCTATCTTTCATTATGTTACTTGTGACGAGTCATGGCTGTTTGAATCTATACGTTATCATACTTGTTTAAACGGTTCGAATATGTTATAATCAGTTTGGAGGATCTCGTCGATTAGTTATATAAGCTTGTTTGAAGCCATAGGGAAATAATATCTAAAGACTGATTTCAATCCGGAATCCCCGTTACATAGGATGTTTGGATTAGCTGGTAGTGCTTCCATCAGAATTAGCATTTTTTAATTACCTTGCCCATGAACTGGACTGGTGGAACCTGCTGTACTTCAGGGTACCACCAGTTTCTGCAGTCCAGGGATTTAATTATTAAAACCCATACTTAGACAACTTTAAGCAGCAAAGTCAGGGAATAAGATGGCAGAAATCATTTCTTTAATTCTCCTGAGTGCTCTTAAGAGCTGTAAAATGAAAACACATGGGGGGGGGATAATTTGAAAGGTGAGGGGCTGTGTTTCTTGGTCTATAAAAAGAAGAAGCATTTCGGACAGGGGGGGATACCTACAAAAACTTTAGACATACCCAGTGACAGGGATTTTTGTGGAGTATTCTGGAAATACAGTGATAGATAGGATACCTGGAGAGCAAAAACAGTGATAGAGAACATTTTTGGAGAACTAGTCTGAGAAAACAGTGATAGAGAGATTGAGATAACTACTGTTTCATTGGATTGTCGTTTGAAGTTCACACGGATTTCTTGCACCTATTTCTGGTTCGTCTGTTTCTGTTGGTCGAGGCTTTGTTACTGATTTGCTTTTGGGTTGTGTTTGGTTGTTGGTTGTTGTGTTTGGCTTTTGTTGTGGGTTGTTTGGTTGCTGCTTGTTGCTGTGCTTTGGCCCCTGCTTCTCTCTGTTGATGTTTCTGTCATTGTTGGGCCTGGTATTGCTGTTGTGTGTTTGTTGCTGCTGGTTCACTACTATTGTTGCTGTGAACTGCTTGCGCTTCCATCACTGACCTCCTTTTCTTTTGCTCTTCAATACCCAGGTACACATTTACGAGTTTATTTTGATGTAACTGGGAAGAGAAGTCTGAAAATGAGATGCTCACAGATTCATATGTATTGAATGTCTTTTCTGTTATCCAAATGAATAGACTGTAGTTAAGTAAATGTAGTGAATGTTAATTTTAGATTTCATGCCATACGGATAATAGATATATATGTATACTTTTTGTGGACTGTTTATCCATTTCGAACTCATTCCCAGAAGTATGAAAAGTCATGTTGATAGCCTTAGTATATGTTTAGTTGCAAATAAAAAGTTATGTTATGAAGTGTTTGTTTTGGCTATCTGGAAATTATGTGTGCCGTGTAGCTAAGAGTGAGGAATGGTAAGGGATTTTAAATCACCAGGTGGTCGGGAACGAGTTACTGTAGGATCATATTTTATCTTGGGCGTACATTGACATTAGGATGCATGTTGTATTTCCTTGAGGAATTAAGAGGTTTACCTTTTCTCGCTTGCATTTGGGCTCGAACTTGAACAATTCAAATCTCACTGTTAATTAAGTTAGGATAAGTAGTTTAAAAGGATAATTGGTACCAGTCGCTCTGAAAATCCGACTAACGCGTTAGTGTAAGTAGTCGTACACTTGACATTATAAAATTTCATTAGTTTAATCGATTTGCACGAGTCATTGACAGAAATCAATATAGCTAGAAAGGAGAAGTCCAAATATAAGATTTAACCAAATAATGCTTAAACAACAATTGGTCACTAGGTTTCACTCTCAATTTACGATTAGAAATGAACATGTACGAATGTAGTATCTATGGGTTGACCTTCAAGTAAAAAGTGAAATGAGCCCCGTTAGAAAACAAAACACACGGGGTCTTCAATTAATTATAACAAATGTGGACTCGGGAAGGCCGTTTATCGAATTTCACGGTTTTTTCACAAAGTTAACAACACGATAGACTCTTTAGGTACGATTTGTAAATAAAATACTTTCCTAATTACGGGTGCGCCTTTATGTGACCCAAATCTTATTCTCGGCGAAACTAAAATACACTAAAGTCGCAGGCGTACTGGTTGCGGTGCGGCTCGAAATGTGTTTTCGTGACGTCGCAATTCTTCTAAGAAATAAAAGCGGAGCATTAAAAATACATAGTTAAAATATATAAGGAAATCAGATAAAAGCAAAAAGTACAGTTGAGCGACCGCGCTAAAACCACGGAATCCGGGAATGCCTAACACATTCTCCCGGGTTAACAGAGTTCCTTATCCGGTTTTCTAGTTTCGCAGACTATATTACAAAGTCATAAATTTCCTCGGTTCGGGATCAAACCGGTGACTTGGGACACCATTACTTTCCCAAGTGGCGACTCTGAATTTAATAAATGGATCCCGTCTCGATTGTCCTTTAATCGGAAAAACTCCTTCGTGCCCCCGGGTGCGTAAAAAGGAGGTGTGACAGGGGGTGTGATCTAGAGTACCACTCCACTCAATACATGGAGTGCCTGGCATAGCCAGCATCGTGGTCTTGGTGTGAAAATCAAGAATAGCATGATGGGGCAACAACCAGTCCATGCCCAGAATAATATCAAAGTCAACCATACCGAGCAACAAAAGACCAACCCTAGTCTCAAAACCACAAATAGTGACCAAACACGACCGATACACATGATCCACAACCAGAGAATCTCCCACAGGAGTAGAAACATAAACGAGGGCACTCAAAGAATCCCGAGGAACACCCAGATGTGAAGAAAAATAATAGGACACATATGAAAAAGTAGAACCATGATCGAATAGAACCGATGCCTCTCTATGACTAACCAATATAATACCTATGATAATAGAATTAGAGGCGACAGCCGCGGCCCGACCAGGAATAGCATAAAATTTGGACCGACCTTTCCCTCGAGGGCAGCCTCTATCACCCTGATCCCCGCCCCTAGCTGGATGGAAAGGTGGGGTAGTAGCTGGAGCTGGAACGATGGCCTGCTGACCCTGTGGAGCATGCTGAGGCTGTAAAGTCAGTGAAGGCGCGCACCTCCCGCGTCTGGGTCACTCCCTAACCAGATGCCGAGTATCCCCACACTCATAACAAGCTCTGGGAGGGCGCAGTGGCAGTGACTGACTGGGCCCGCTCCCGCTAGACTGACCCTTGGAGGTACCCCGTGCAGGAGGTGTTGGAAATTGGGGGAGCATAATAAGGCTCCTGAGGTGCTGGGGAAGCTGGAGTACCATCGGCTGCTAGAATGACCAGAATAACCCCTACCACATCGACCGGTCGCTACAAAACGGGCACCAGAGAAAAGACCCGACTCACGAGACCTCTTGGCCTCCCTCTCTCATCGCTCCCTAGCGAGCATACCCTCAACCCGTCTAGCAATAGTCACCACCTGCTGATAAGGCACTTCCATCTCTAGCTCTTTAGCCATGATGGACTGGATAGGCGGAATAAGACCCTCAATAAACCCCCGCACTCTCTCCCGGACCCTAGCGACCAAAGTCGGTGCATGTCTGGCTAATCGGGTGTAACTGATGGCGTACTCAGATACTATCATAGTGCCATGGCACAACCGCTCAAACTCTACACGCCAAGCATCCCTGAGGCTCTAGAGAATAAACTCCCTGACAAACATATTAGAGAACTGTGTCCAAGTCAGTGAGGCAGACTCGACTGGACGATCCAACTCATATGTAGGCCACCAATCATAAGAGGCCCCTCGAAGCTGAAAAGTAGCAAAAGAAACCCCACTGGACTCCACTATGCCCATAGTACGGAGGATGCGATGACTCTCCTTCAAAAACCCCAAGGCGTCACTGAACACTGGGAGATCATACTCTTCAAACCTCTCTAACCTGCACTGCTCGTCCTCGGAGGCAGCTAACCCATCTCCAGTCTGTACTGGTGCCGCATGCGGTATAGGAATAACCTCTGGGACCTGCTCCATTGGCACTCACTGCTCAGGAGTGCGGGCTGCGGGAGTCTAGGCCCCTCCTCCGGCCTAAGATGTGGCTGCAGCGAGAGTGAGCAACCCCGCCTGAGACAAAGTAGTGTACATGCTCATAAACTGAGCCAGAGTCTCCTGGAGTGCTGGAGTCGTAGTAGTTGTAGTGGGTGTACGAAGTGCCTATGCTCCAACTTGATCCACCGGTGGTGCCTCAGCGGCAGTGCGCACAGGTGTTGTGGCTGCACCTCGGGCGCGTCCTCGACCTCTACCCTGGCCACGACCTCTAGTGGAGGCAACAGGGGGTGCGAGTGCTTGTCCTCACATGTAGCACGTGTCCTCACCATCTGTGAGAGAATAGAAGATAGAAGTTAAGAATTGGTGTCAAAACATCGCACGACAAGAAATTCAAAAGAAATGAAGATTTTTCCTAAATAGTTACATAGCCCCTCATAGATAAATATGGACGTCTCCGTATCGATTAGCCAGACTCTAATAAACCGGTCTTTTTCCCGTGACTCCTATGAACCTAGAGCTCTGATACCAACTTGTCACGACCCTAGTTCACCAATCGTGAACCTGTCACGACGGCACCCAATCTTCGTGACTAGGTAAGCCTAACACAATTGCGGAATTAACCACCTTTACAAAACAACCAAAAACAAATGCGGAATAACATGGGAAAATGTAATAAGTGGCACATGGCATATACACTTCATCACAAATATTGAAATACAACCTCCAAGACTTAGAACCTCACGGGTAAACACATGCTAAAGAATTTAAACTATGGCTCTATCATCTACAAATATCTATACAACCGAACAAATGAAATAAGCTACTATCTATAAGGAAAAGTAGAGGAGACTCTTCGGATCTGTGGACGCGGCAGATGCATACCTCAGGTCTCCTAATGTGGCTCTAGGATCACCGATAATGTGCTTGATCAGATGTACCTAGATCTTCACAACAAAAGTGTGCAGAAGAGTAGCATGAGTACCCCACGACGGTACTCAGTAAGTGCCAAGCCTAACCTCGATGGAGTAGTGACGAGGAAGGTCAGGGCCCTATCGAGAATAATAATATAACAGTATCGAACAGTGTAAAACAGTAAATAATCTGAAATGACAGCAAAGAAACGGAATAGAAGCTACAAGTCACTAGCAATTAATATTAACAAGGAAAACAACATAACAAGGTGTCCCTCAGCTGTCGTGGATCTCCCGGGAATTGAACTCGTATTCCACTCATCTTAGTAACAAGGATCTCCGAGAAACGAACCCGCAGGCCACTCATCTCAATAACAGGGATCTCCGAGAATTGAACCTGCAGTCCACTCATCTCAGTAACAGGGATATCCGGGAATTGAACCCGCAGTCC
>JASVEL010004816.1:0-14579 GCA_032618575.1 Nicotiana noctiflora
CAGCTATCAGTCCAGCATAGAGATGGCCCCATATGAGGCATTATATAGTCGGTGTTGTCGTTCTCCTATCGGGTGGTTTGAGCCTGGTAAGGCTAAGTTGCTTGGTACAGATTTGGTTCAGGATGCCTTGTATAAGGTAAAGTTGATTCATGAGAGGCTCCGCACAGCTCAGTCCAGGCAGAAGAGTTACACAGATCAGAAGGTGCGCGATGTATCATTTATGGTTGGCGAGAAGGTTCTCTTGATGGTTTCGCCCATGAAGGACATTATGAGGTTCGAAAAGAAAGGCAAATTGAGCCCAAGGTTTATTGGTCCCTTAGAGGTGTTGAGACGAGTTGGAGAGGTTGCCTATGAGTTTGATTTACCTCCCAGTTTATCAGGAGTTCATCCAGTCTTCCAAGTATCGATGCTTCAGAAGTATCATGCCGACTATTCACACGTGTTGGATTTCAGTACCATTCAGCTAGACAAGAGCTTGGGCTACGAGGAGGAGCCAGTTGCCATTGTTGATAGACAGGACCGCCAGTTGAGGTCCAAGAGGATTTCTGCGGTAAGAGTCTAGTGGAGGGGCCAACCAATCGAGGAGGCGACCTGGGAGTCCGAGGAGGACATGCGGAGCCGATATCCCAATTTATTTAGAAGTTCAGGTACTTTTCTATGTCCATTCAAGGACGAACATTTATTTAAGGGGTGGAGAATGTAACGACCCAACTGGTTGTTTTGCATTTTTGAACCTTGTTCCCTTAAATAAAACTTCCCACACTTGCTTTAGCCAATTTATGACTTGCGGGGATGGGTAGTTTGGAAGTTAGAAGAGTTTTTAGAAGGAATAAGTCTATTTTCTTCTTTACAACAACAACAACAACAACCCAGTAAAATCCCACAAGTGGGGTCTGGGGAGGGTAGTGTGTACGTTGACCTTACCCCTACCCGAAGGGGTAAAGATGCTGTTTCCGAAATACCCTCAGCTCAAGATAAGAAATGGACAAAGGAAAGAATATTAGATTCACCAAAATATAGGAAAAAAGGAACATCGACTGTTGGAAAAAAGCAAAAAAAATAAATAACTAGATAAATCGAAGCAAAACGATGGTTAGTAAATGAAATAAGCAACCAAAAATGTAAAAAAGTAAGACATGATATTGCCCCTAGCTATCTTAGACAAAACCCAACAGAGATAGGCTCACAAAGGTACAACGTAACGCAATACTCACCTTCCTCCTAGCCTACAACCGAAATACGCAATTTCCATAACCTCCTATCAAGAGTCATGTCCTCTGAGATCTGAAGCCTCGCCATATCCTTTCTGATCACTTCTCCCCAATACTTCTTTGGCCGCCATCTACCTATTCTCATGCCTTCCACGACAAGCCGCTCACACCTCCTAACCGGAGCATATGGGCTTCTCCTCTGTACATGGCCGAACCATCTGAGCCTTGCTTCCCACATCTTGTCATTGACAGGGGCCACGTGCACCTTCTCCCGAATGTCATAATTCCTAATCTTATCCTTCCTAGTGTGCCCGCACATCTACCTTAACATCCTCATTTCTGGTACTTTCATCTTTTGGATATGTGTGTTCTTAATAGGCCAACACTCAGCCCCATACATCATGGCCGGTCTAACCACCGCTTTATAGAACTTACCTTTGAGTATTGTTGGCACTCTCTTATCACACAAGACTCCAGATGCTAAACTCCACTTCATCCATCCTACACCAAATACGGTGTGCGACATCCTCATCGATCTCCCCTCCCCCGTGGATAGCCGAACCAAGGTACTTGAAGCTACCTCTACTTAGGATAACCCGTGCCTCAAGCCTCACATCCACATCCACTTCCCCCGGCCATGTGCTAAACTTACACTCGACGTATTCCGTCTTCGTTCTACTTAGCTTGAAACCCTTGGACTCAAGAGTCTGTCTCTAAACTTCCAATCTGTCGTTAACACCGGCTCATGACTCATCAATCAAAACTATATCATCGGCGAATAGCATGCACCATGGCACCTCCCCTTGAATATGGTCTGATATCGCATCCATCACCAAGGCGAATAAGAACGGACTGAGCGGAGAGCCTTGGTGTAATCCCATTTTAATCGGAAAAGGCTCAGAGTCCCCTCCAACTGTCCTAACCCGAGTCTTAGCCCCATCATACATGTCCTTAATTGACATAACATAAGGAACCGGCATACATTTTGCCTCTAAGCATCTCCATAGAACTTTTGTAGGAACCTTGTCATACACTTTCTCTAGTTCAATAAACACCATGTGAAAATCCTTCTTTCTTTCTCTGTATAGTTCCATCAACCTCCTAACAAGGTGTATAGCTTCAGTGGTGGAACGACCTGGTATGAACCCAAACTGGGTGTCGGATATAGACGTTGTCATCCTCACTCTTGCTTCAACCACCCTCTCCCATACTTTCATGGTATGACTCAGTAGTTTGATAGCCCTATAATTGTTACAACTCTGGATATGACCTTTGTTCTTATACAATGGAACCACCGTACTCCACCTCCACTCATCCGGCATCCTCTTCGCCTTAAAAATAACATTAAACAACCTAGTCAGCCACTCCGCACCTGCTCTTCCTACACACTTCCAAAATTCTACTGGAATCTCGTCTGGGCCGGTCGCTCTGCCGCTACTCATCTTACGCATAGCCCTCACGAGATCCTCGAACTTGATACGCCTGCGGGGCCCGAAGTCACGATGACTTTCGGAATGCTCCAGTTCGCCTAGAACAATACCACGATCATCTTTTTCATTCAGGAGGTCTAGTTGCTTCTTTAAGTTTCTTTAAAAAGGCCAAGTTTGACATCGGTCAACATTTTGGAGAAACGGACCTGGAATTGTGATTTGATAATTTCTGAGGGCCCGTGGGAAAATATGGGACCTAGGCGTATGCCCGAAATCGAATTCTGAAGTCCCTTGCCCGAGTAATGAATTTTCATGTGAAATTATTAAGTTAAATTTTCAAAGAGTTAAATAAACTAAGAAATCATTGTTTTGCTAGGTATCGGGTTCGGATTTCAATTCTGAAACTTGGTACAAGTCTGAAATATCAGTTAAGAAATACCTGTAAAATTTGGTGTCAATTCAAGTAGTTTAAGGGCATTTTAACCCATTGGAGGAGAATTAAGAACTTGAGGTTCAATGATTTGATTCATTTGGTTTTTGGGTTGATTCCTCGATTTTACATTGTTTTGAGTGTTTTGAGGGTTCGAGTAGGTCCGCCTCGTGATTTCAGACTTGTCGGTATGTTCGGACGGGGCACGGGAGCCTTGAGCATCAAACGAGCGAGGCTCGAGCGAAGGTGAAATTGGAAAATGACTAAAGCTTGCTGCTTTTGTCATAATCGCATATGCGGTTCTTGGACTATAGAAGCGGGACCGCAGATGTGGTCATTAGATCGCAAAAGTGCATAAGGGGCAGGCCAGGGGAAACCGTAAAAGCGGCCCAGGGACCGCAGAAGCGATTCCGCCTATGCGGACCCAGACCGCAGAAGCGGTCCTGACCTAAATTCCAAAAGCCGCAAAAGCGGCCAAATTTCGCAGAAGCGGATACTTTCGCAGATGCAAAAATAAATAGGGATAGAAGGGTTCATTTAATACGAACCCAAACTCATTTCTCTCATTTTTCACTCTACACTTAGGTGATTTGGGTTCTTCCAAGAGAGGGTTTCCATATAACTTGGTAAGGTAAGTAATTTCCCTTTATCCTTAGCTTAAATACATGTATATTAGGTAGATTAAACACCAAAAATTTAGTAAAAATCAAGGATTTGAGCTAGACGTAGGGTTTTACTAAAACTAAGAATTATCATGTAACTTGCCATGTAATGAACTAGAAATCATATATTTCTAATCGTTAGGTGATAGAGAACAACTTTCTTTGAAAATTTTTGGAATCCGAGCACGTGGGCCCTGGGTCAAAATTTAGGAAACTTGTATTAATTGTTAGGAAATTGCTTAAACAATTAGAATTTAACCTTGTAAGCCCTTATTGACTAGTTGTTGCTTATTTTAATTAGTTGGTGCTCGTTTGGCTACGAATTGAGGGTTTGGGATTATCCTTGATATTTGAAGTGCGCTTCAGAGAAGATGAGTCTCCTTTCTAACCTCGTAAGAGGGAATTGTCCCCATAGGATTCATGATTGAGTGTTTGTTGCTAAATGTGGGGACTACGCATGCACTAGGTGACGGGAGCCCATTTGTAGCTACTACTATTTTAAATGTTCGGGTAGCTTAGGACGCACAACATGCCTATTAAATAAATTTTCTATGTTATGTTATGAACACCTATTGTATACTAGAGACTTAAAAGGGGATATGAGCATACTTGTATAGTTAATTAAGTTTGGCTTGGTATTTTTGATCATTTATATGCCATGTGTGTGAACTTGATATTTTACCCTTATTTGTGGATCGAACCGATCGCCTCGGTATGAATAGATACATTTATAGGTGCGTCGTCAACCCTCGGCAAGTGCACAGTTTATTTCTGTTGGTTCGGCCGCCGCCTCGATATTATGTGCGATATATATATATATATATATATATATATATATATATATATATATATATATATATATATATAGATAGATAGATGAGAGAGAGAGAGAGAGAGAGAGATATTAATTGACCTTAGTGAGTATCGAGTCGACTTCTCGTCTCTACTTCTTCTAGATTAGACGGGATACTTACTGGGTACATATTGTTTATGTTCTCATGCTACATTCTATACTTACATGTACAGGATTTGAGGCAGGTGGATCCGGACATCATTCTGGTGCGTATCAGTGAGCGCGTCTCGGACTTCTACGGTGAGTTGTTTTCCTTTCATGCCGATCCCGAAGAAGTCTTACTTTGTATTTTTTGTTTTGTTGTTTCTGTCTACCTGACCCAGACAGTAGGATTAGGTATTATTCTTTTGTGTATATTCTACTAGTTGCCCGTAACTTGTGACACCAAGTTCTGGCACACACAGTGGTAGACGTTATTTTGGATTGTATAATTATCTTTATACATTATTGATCTTTACTTATTTTTAACTTTAAATTGGAAAAATCTATTATAATGGTTTTTGACAAAGGTAAGATGAGAATTTAATTATACTTTCGCGTTGGCTGGCCTGACAAATGGTATCAGGCGGCATCATGACTTATTATGGAAAATGGGTCGTGACACTATGTATCCCAAAATTTTCTATAATGGATTGTGTATGTAATATTGAAGAATTTTCTTCATTGAATGTCTGGTTGACAAATATTTGTTTGTATTCGTTAACAATATTCCCTTCGGGGTCTGCCTGGTGCCAACCGAAGTTGCTATCCTTGGTCTAGATTTTCACTTGACTTGCTTTTTGTCTGTCTTCGGTTCCACATGTCTCTCTACCATTCGAGTGTTTAATATGAACCAATTTTACCTTATACAAATAGACCAATTATTCTTGTGGTGATCGCCAATATATTGCAATTTTTCTTCTTAATTCAAATTTTGCTTTTCAGTTCAATTTTTTGTTATCGCTCCATTTAAACTCTTCTCATGTGCGTATCTCTAATAGATATGAACCCACCACTTTTGATACGGAACATAAATTTATATGTAAATATTAACTAAAATTAGTAACAACTAACAGATATGAACCCATAACTTTGAAAAATGACTCAATATTAAGAATCATAATAGAACTTAAATTTTGAATTCGCTTCTGCCCGTACCCACATCCTAGTAATATATTTTATATTGTGAGAATTTATCATAAATTAGCTAATCGTACACTAACAGCAAGCATTACAACTCTAATCCTCTTTAACCTGATTTTGTAATGACGTGAACAAGGTCAGACAGAGACAAGAGGGGTTGCTCTGATGGTAAGCAACCCCCACTTCCAACCGAGAGGTTGTGAGTTCGAGTCTCCCCAAGAGCAAGGTGGGAAGTTCTTGGAGGGAAGGATGCCGGGGGTCTATTTGGAAACAGCCTCTCTACCTAGGGTAGGGGTAAGGTCTGCGTACATACTACCCTCCCCAGACCCCACTAAGTGGGATTATACTGGGTTGTTGTTGTTGTTGTGAACAAGGTCAGACAGACGAAGTCAACTACACATGGAAAAGTGAAAAATAAAATAAAGTCAAATTTCTCAACAGTCTTGTTAAATATTTTTAGATGTTATAATAAAATACTGTTATAAAAATTATACATAATAATATAATAAAAATTTAATCTTAAAAAAACTTAATTTTTTTAATAAAGTATTATTATATAAAAATATTATTATATAGAGAAATTTGACCGTACAAAATTAATCGTCAAGAAGCGAGAGAGTCAACTGATTTTTATGGAAGGAAAATCCTAGCCAGTTGTATGAGGTATACACAAGTTGTAAGTTTGCTTCCAGAATCTTGAAAAGTAAGGAAATGCCGCCGCCACAGTGTTTCTATCACCTTTTGACACAGTTGTGTGAACGTAAAATGTAATGTGCTACTACTTTTCAATTCCAAACGTTTAATTTTTTACTTTTGCTTTGTCTATTTGTTATTCTCAATTTATTGAACTAATTTAAATTCGTGTTGGGAAAATCAAGAAAGGTAAATTATGTAAAAAGAACACGGATTAGTTAATTTTTAGACTGATCATTAAATAATCAGCGTCTGCAAAATTATTAAAAATAGCTATTATTTTATCGTAATATGGAAAGTTCTAAAATAATATACTAGAGAATGATGCATCTGTGTATGAACTTCCAGTAGTACACGAAAAGTTCCACCATAATATACTGGAGATTGAAGCACCTGTGTATAAATTTTCTGCATATTATGAAGGATCAGTATACTGAAATTCCAATATGTTATGCTGGAATTCCAGTATGTTATGCTGGAAGTTCACATGTAAAACACTCGAACTTCAATATATTATGTTGGAATATTTTTCGAATTTTGTATAGTATTTTTCGCTCAAATTTATCTTTACATGAAAGGTGGTTAAATTTTGATTATTTTTTAAATTGTGGCTATTTTTTAATTAAAACTTATAAATTTGATTATTTTTTATCTCCCGTAAATTATTGCTCTATCAAAAAGTTTGTTCGCATAATTCAAATGGAGTGTTTTTTTTTTGGGTGAGAAAGATAACTTATATATATAGAAAGTTAAGCAGTGCGTACAGAGTTGTTACAACCTGGTAAAGCAATACTAGTATTTACGGTTGCCATGGTCATCCTATTGGAATTATCATCATGGCATCCGTATACATTCAAACTTCTATTTACATTAGTCTTAGTACTATTACTTAGCAAACTGTTAACCAATAGGCTTGGTTGAGTTACTTGCAATCTGTAACGATCCGGCCCGTCGTTACGGGAATTACCACCCCGTTACCTTGCATTTATATGTTTTAAGCTTTTATATCAGTGTTAAAGTTTATCGGGTGAGTTAGGGGTGATTCGGGTTGGAAATGAGGCATATAGCCTTTTTGAAGGAAGCTTGAATATGGAAAAGTCAACCTAGAGTTGACTATTTAGTTAGAGTGCTCGGAATCGGATTCTGATGATTCGACTTGTTTTGGGGGATCATTTATGACTTAGGGGAGCAACCGGAATTGAATTCGGAGGTCCGGTGTAGCTTTAGGCTTGAATTGGCAAAGGTTGAATTTTGGCAAAATCCGAACGGTAGGTGAGATTTTGATCCGGGGGTCAAAATGGAATTTCGACAATTTATGTAGCTTCGTTATGAGATTTTAGATATGTCTGCAAATTTCCAGGTCATTCGGACGTTCTTTGATCGGATTTTGGATTGAATGTTAGTTTCGGAAGTTTTGAAGAAACTTAGGTTTGAATCCGTGTGAAAATGGTGATTTTGATGTTTAGGATGGTGTTTTTGTGATTGGAACAAGTCCGTATTATATTTTGGAGTAGGTTGGTGGTTTTCGTTGGGGTCCCGGGGGCCTCGGGATGAATTCGGACCATCATTCGGGCATTTTAGACTTGGAAAAACCTGCAGAAAATTGCACGTCAGTGCAGCAGGAAATTGCACTCCGCGATCGCAAGGCGAGGGACGCGATCGCTTAGGGTCAGGGTGCTGGATCAATGCGATCGCAGGAAGCACAGTCGCGATCGCATAGAGTTAACCGGTTAGGCATCGCGATCGCATGAGTATCTACGCGATCGCGTAGGAGAAAAATAAGGTCCGAGATTTTGTGATACGCGATCGCATGAAGAGCGACGCGATCGCGTGAGGCCGGAAATTTGAACATCGCGATCGCGTGAGGCGAGTCGCGATCGCGTAAGTCAATTTAAATGCCTGGCAGAAATAGTTTGTAAACCAGACAGACGCGAGGGTTTCATTATTTACTCCGTTTTTGCACCACTTTGAGAGAAAATTGATAGCTTTGAAGAGAGAAATCAATGGGGAGACATCGGAGGTAAGATTCTTGACTTAAAAATGTACTTTTATGGTACAATTAACATCAATCTTCATGAAATTGGGTAGAAACTGTGAAGAATTATGGCCTAGGTATTAAAAACAAATGTTTGAGTTTTGAAAGGCCATTCGAACTCCGTTTTCGATAAATTTTATATGCACGGACTCGTGGCGAGACGAGGATCGTGTTGGTATAAGTTTCGGAATATTTAGGACAGTGGGCCCGGGGTCGGTTTTTACCAACGTAGTGTATTTATGTGTTTTTCATGTAAATTGAATTGGGTTATATTTCTTTGACCCGTAAATGACATAATTATTGTGGTTTGAATAGATTCTACGCGTGAAGCAGTGAATTCTAAAGGAAATGGCATTGCGGACGAGTCTACGATCGGCTAGAGGTGAGTAGTTTGTGTATATGGTAGCTTGAGGGTTCGAAACCCCGGCTTAGCACATTGTGACGCTAGTAGGGAGTGGCTCGTACAACGTGGCAGGTGGGGGGATTGATTGTGACTGGGGATTGAGACATGGTCCATCCCGGATATGAATAATGTGGTATTAATGGTTGAAAAACACTGGGTTTGATATAATTGTGGGTTGTAAGCCGTGTTTGGGGCCTTGTGCCGACCTGTAGTATCCCTAGGGGATAGTTATATATGTGATAGCTATACTTTCTTAAATCATTCATCTCAGTCCTTCACAGTATTGAATTGCTAAGTCACACGTTTTGCAAAAATTAAATAAAAGTTAACGTATTTTCATAATTAATGAAAAGGAACCTGGAAATAAATAATTTGAGCTGTTTGTGACTTATATGATTGTTGTGGACTGAGGATGGATCGGGCTGCACGCCACAGCGGCTGATATGATATGAGGATCGGGCTGCACGCCACAGCGGTATTGCGCTTGGGCTATAGGAGCCCCTCCGGAGTCTGTACACACCCCAGTGAGCGTCGTCGACGTTACATGGATCGGGCTACACGCCGTAGCGGTTATGTGCATTACATTGCATCTTTATCTATTGAATTATCTGTGATAATGTATTGTATTGTTGTTGCTAGTTCGTAGGAGGATCGGATTGTAGTTTAGCTTCATATTGTGGTATTCTGTGGATTTCTTACTTTCAGCTAGTTGTATATATTTATTACTCACTGAGTACTTAGTACTCACTCCTACTCCCTACACCTTTAGTGTGCAGACTCAGGTACTCAAGAGAAGTAGACGAGCATTTCCAGCTTTTGCAGAGTCATACCGTGTTGCTGAGGTAGCTGCCGACGTTCGCAGAACCTAGCTTCTCCTCTCTTTTCAGTGTCTATTTTATGTTCATCTTTGAGAATTTTTATACAGTTCACTACTTTTTTCGGTTTTGTTTAGAGGCTCTAGACTTATGACTCCAGATCTTTGGGAGTGTCAGTTGTTTTTCACACTTCTAAGTATTTTGTTAGTTATTATTATTATTGGAGTTCTTTGACTCATATTCTTCTTGAGATGTCCATTTGGGACTGATATTCATTTGTGATAAATCATTGTTGGTCTGGCTGGCATATCTTAATTGTTGGGCACCAACACGACCGGATTTGGGTCGTGACAAGTTGGTATCAGAGCCTAGGTTACTAGGACTCGCGAGTCATGAGCCGGTTTAGTAGCTTTTGCGGATCGGCACGTAGACGTCTGTATCTATCCGCAGAAGGCTACAAAACTTTAGGAAAAACCTCACTTTTCTTGGATTTATATCGTGCGATTGTGTTATCGTGAAACTAAATTTTTCCATATTTTATTCTCGCAGATGGCGAGAACACGTGCTAGCGGACGTGGCGGACGACCACCATTGGCACCCAGAGGCCGTGGTCGTGGTAGAGGTAGGGCAGCAGTACCAGCACCTGCTGACCCACCAGCTGACCAGACTCGGGGTCAGATTCCTGCACCAGTGGCCCAGGTTCAGGACCAGGTTCCAGCTGCAGACGCTCCGGCAGCTCAGGTTCAGGCACCGGCAGTGCCCATTGTGATACCGGGTCTTCAGGAGACCTTGGCTCAGATCCTATCAGTATGCACAGGCTTGGCTCAGGTAGTGGCAGCCTCTACTGCAGCGTCTTCTTCACAGGCAGGGGGAGGGAATCAGACCCTCGTGGCTCGCAAACCCGAGCCGGTAGTACAGGGTATTCAGGCACCTGGGGCAGCTCCAGTTCAGCTAGTTGCACCCATTGCACCATCCTCCTGCTCATGTGGTTCCAGTTATGGCCGACGATGAGCAGCGTTGTTTGGAGAGGTTTGAGAGGCTACAGCCTCCGGCATACAGTGGTGCTGAGGGCGAGGACGCCCAGGGTTTTCTTGATAAATGTCAGCATATGCTTCGCACCGCGAGTATTCTAGAGTCCAACGATGTTTCTTTCACCACTTTTCGGTTCACAGGTGCAGCATTCCAGTGGTGGGAGGATTTTGAGAGGCGTAGGCCCGCTGGGGCAGCGCCCCTCACTTGGCAGCAGTTCTCCACGGTATTTTTGGAGAAGTATGTGCCTCGGTCCCAGAGAGAGGAGCTGCGTCGTCAGTTTGAGTGGCTGAAGCAGGGGGATATGACGGTTACTCTATATGAGATGAGATTCACATAGCTAGCCCGTCATTCCATGTGGATGATTCCGACGGACAGAGAGAGGATCAGGAGATTTATAAATGGTCTTATCTATCCCATCCGAATATTGATGACCAGAGAAAGAGCTTCGGCAGTTACCTTTGAGGAGGTGGTTGATGCTACCCGTCATATTGAGATAGATCGCCGCAGAGAGTGTGATGAGAGAGAGGCTAAGAGGCCTCGTGGTACTGGCAGTTAGAGTGGTGCTCCGTCTAGGGGCCAGCCTCAGCATAATAGGAGTCGTTCATTCAGATCTCACCAGTCAGGACGTGCAGAGTCCAGTGGAGTTTCATCATATCGTGGTCGTCAGGGCCATCAGGGTCAGCAGGGTCGTCAGTAGAGTCAGCCTGCATTGAGTGCTCTTCCAGCTTAGAGTTCTGCTCCTGTTTCTTCAGTTCAGGATTCATCTTCAGTGAGAGGTCCTCAGCAGCCCCTTCTTCCATCTTCAGGCCGTTGTTTTGAGTGTGGCGATTTGGGCCATATCAAGAGAGAGTGTCCTCAATGGCTTCGTAGGCTATCTCAGCAGAGGGATCAGTCCTCGTCTTCTACTCATGTTTCTTCAACGTCAGCACAGTCAGCTAGGACTGGTGGCCAGGTAGCCAGAGGTCGCCTAGGGGCGAGGATCGTACTGGCGGAGGCCAGGCTCGTTTCTATGCTCTTCCAGATATGAAGGACTCTTGTGCCTCAGATGCTGTCATTTCAGATATTATCTCATTCTGCCATAGGGATGCTTCTGTCTTATTTGATTTCGGATCCACCTATTCCTATGTTTCTTCTTATTTTGCTCATCTTTTGGGTATGGCCCGTGGTATTCTTGCCTTGCCCGTACATGTGTCTACCCCGGTGGGGGATACTGTTGTTGTGGATCAGGTATATCGATCCTGTCTTATTACTATTAGGGGTCTGGAGACCCGAGTTGACTTATTTCTATTGGGCATGGTAGATTTCGATGTGATTCTAGGCATGTATTGGTTATCTCCTTACCATGCGATTCTGGACCGTCATGCCAAGACAGTCACACTAGCTATTCCAAGTAATCCGAGGATCGAGTGGCATGGCTTGACTGATTATGTGTCCGACGGGGTGATTTCTTATATAAAGGCCCAACGAATGATTGGGAAGGGTTGTTTATCTTATTTCGCCTTCATTAGAGATGTCGAGGCTGAGACATCCAGTCTTGATTCGGTCCCCATTGTGAGGGAGTTTCCGGATGTATTTCCAGCGGACCTGCCGGGCATGCCGCCTGACAGGGATATTGACTTTGGTATTGACTTGGTGTTGGGCACTCAGCCCATTTCTATTCCTCCCTATCGCATGGCACCAACGGAGTTAAAAGAATTGAAAGAGCAGCTTCGGGAACTCTTAGATAAGGGTTTCATTCGCCCGAGTGTGTCTCCTTGGGTGCGCCGGTATTGTTCGTGAAGGAGAAAGATGGCACAATGAGAATGTGCATTGATTAAAGGCAGTTGAACAAGGTAACAATGATGAATAAGTACCCATTGCCTCGTATTGAGGACTTATTTGATCAGCTCTAGGGAGCTAGTATATTTTCTAAGATTGATCTTCGATCGGGCTATCATCAGTTGAAGATCAGGGACTCAGATATTATGAAGACAACGTTCAGAACGCGATATGGGCACTATGAGTTTCTGGTGATGTCTTTCGGGCTGACTAATGCCCCAGCTGCATTCATGCATTTGATGAATAGTATATTCCGTCCGTACCTTGATTCTTTTGTGATTGTGTTTATTGGTGATATTCTAGCGTATTCACGCAGCCAGGAGGAGCATGCACAGCACTTGAGGGTGGTATTGCAGAGGTTGAGAGAAGAAAAGCTTTATGCAAAATTCACTAAGTGTGAGTTCTGGCTTGATACTGTGACCTTTCTGGGACATGTAGTGCCCAGTGATGGTATTTCGGTTGATCCACAGAAGGTCGAGGCAGTGCAGAATTGGCCCAGACCTTCCTCAGCTACTGATATTCGGAGTTTTCTCGGCTTGACAGGCTATTACCGCCAGTTTGTTCAGGGTTTCTCATATATTGCTTCACCGTTGACTAAATTAACACAGAAGAATGCTCCATTTGTGTGGTCTGATGAATGTGAGGAGAGCTTTCAGAAGCTCAAGGAGGCTTTCACCACAGCTCCTATACTTGTGTTGCCATTAGCTTCAGGGTCTTATACGGTATAATATGATGCTTCCAGAGTTGGTTTCGGTTGGGTGTTGATGTAGGAGGGCAGAGTTATTGCATATGCTTCTCGTCAGCTAAAGCCCCACGAGAAGAACTACCATGTTCATGACTTAGAGTTAGCTGCTATTGTTTATGCCTGTAAAATTTAGAGGCATTACCTGTATGGTGTATCTTGTGATGTATATACAGACCACCGCAGCCTTCAGCATTTGTTTAAGCAGAAAGATTTCAATCTGAGGCAGCGGAGATGGCTTGAGTTGCTTAAAGACTATGATATTACCATTTTGTACTATCCCGGGAAGGCCAATGTTGTGGCTGATGCATTGAGCCGGAATGCTATTAGTATGGGCAGCTTGGCTTATATTCCAGTTAGGGAGAGACCCCTTGCAGTTGATGTTCAGGCATTAGCTAATCAGATGGTGAGGCTAGATATTTCTGAGCCCGGTCGGGTTATGGCTTGTGTAGTAGCTCGTTCTTCTTTATATGATCATATTCGAGAGCGCCAGTATGATGATCCACACTTACTTGTCCTTAAGGACAGGGTTCAGCATGATGATGCCAGAGATGTCCAATGTTGATGGCCTTCGTGAGTGTTGCGGATGCAGGGCCGGATATGCATGCCCAATGTTGATGGCCTTCGTGAGTTGATATTGGAGGAGGCCCACATCTCACGGTATTCTATTCATCCAGGAGTCGCAAAGATGTATCGGGATTTGAAGCAGCATTACTGGTGGAGAAAGATGAAGAAAGATATTGTGAATTATGTGGCACGATGTCTAAACTATCAGCAGGTCAAGTATGAGCATCAGAGACCTGGTGGTGTGTTCCAGCGTATTGATATTCCTGAGTGGAAGTGGGAAAGGATCACTATGGACTTTGTTAGTGGACTCCCTCGGACAGCGAAGAAGTTTGATTCAGTTTGGGTGATTGTGGATAGGCTGACCAAGTTAGCTCATTTCATTCCTGTGTGTACTACATACTCCTCGGAGCGGTTAGCAGAGATATTCATCCATGAGATTGTGAGATTGCATGGAGTTCCAGTTTCTATTATATCAGACAGAGGTACTCAGTTTACTTCGCAGTTCTGGAGGACATTCCGGCGAGAGTTGGGTTCACAGGTTGAGTTGAGTACTGCATTTCATCCTCAGACGGACGGACAATCCGAGCCTACCATTCAGATCTTGGAGGACATGTTGCATGCCTGTGTTATTGATTTTGGTGGTTCTTGGGCTGATTATAACAATAGTTACCAATCCAGTATTTAGATGGCGTCGTATGAGGTCTTATATGGGAGACGGTGTAGATCCAGAATGCATTGGACAAGGTGAAGGTGATTCAGGAGAGAC